>JAEIGM010000008.1:4257500-4480000 GCA_018903735.1 Drosophila cardini | reverse complement strand
TATATACACTTAAGCTATATACCGTCTACAAATATGCATAGTTTTTTAAGTAGTTTTGCCCCCAAACACACACACACAGTAATGAACCTATAATAATAATAATTAATATTTTGTGCGCGCTAAAGTTTTAAACAAATGAATTTTTTTATAACGTATCTTTACGTTACATCGCTTCCAGTAAAATATAAAAAAAAAAAGAATTAAAGACGAAAATGAATTTAAATTTAAAAAACAACGCACATTTATAATTAGCGCAAATTATTTGAATTATTAACATTATTATTATTATAATTATTAAATTTATTAATTATTGTAATTGTCGGCCAACGTTTTTTCTCTAGCGCCTTAATCGTAAGCTTAATTAAATTCAATTAATTAACATTTAAAATTAGCGCAACGACTACGTTTTATCGTCTATTATTAAGTTTTACAAACAAACAAAAAAAATATAATAAAATATAAAAAATAAATGAGAATTCATTAAACTATAATTACAAAATATATTTAGCTGTTAGTTTTGCAACTGAAGTGCTTATAAACAAAATTGTTAGCTATACTATATAAAAAAAACATTCTGAAAACAAAAAACAATATCAAATTTTTTTTTTTTATTATTATTATAAATTTAAATTTTAATTTACATGTTTTATGTAATCGATTAAGTTAAGCATAAATTGTAAAAAGATTCTCATAATTGTTTGCATTAAGACAACAACAAATTACAACAATTTTCCGTGCAGAAATAAACAATTTTTTTTAGTTTAGGCATTAGGCAAACTACAATTTAAGTTTTTCAACTGAAAGCGATAAACAATAACATATATATACATATATATATATACTATATACATATATCTTTAATTATATTTTTTTATGTATTTTTCAAAAAATATGCAACAAATTTTTGTAATCGCAATTTTGTCATTTCTATTTTTGTTTTTCTTTTTTTATTCAAATTTGTCTTTAATTTAACTTTTTTTTTTTTAATTATTTTTATTTGTCCATTTTCTTTCATAATTTTAATGTGTAAATTGTACAATTTTTTGTTGTCCTAACTTAAAAACAGCGAATGATACATGCAAATGCAAATTTTTTTGACATAATAAATATAAAATAATTATTTTAAAATCAAAATTCAAAAAGTTTTTTTTATTTTTTACTCAATTTAATGGATTAAGTACTTAAAAATTTATTGAAATCCTTTTTAGACCCTGTACTCTAAAAGGGAGTATAGGGGTCTATTAGGTTCGTCTAGAGCGAAATGTGCGTAACAGGCTGAAGGAGGCTTGACAGACCCCATAAAGTGTATATATTCTTGATCAGCATCAACAGCCGAGAAGATATAGCCATGTCCGTCTGCCCGGTCCTCCTAGATCTCAGAGACTATAAGAGTTAGAGCCACCAAATTTGGAATGAAAGTCCGTCTATATGTCAGGCAGGTTAAATTTATTTCAAATTTTTGCCACGCCCTCTACCGTCCCCGAAAATTGTAAAAAATTATTTTCACATCACCGTTACTTGAAAACGACTAGAGCTATCGGGACCAAATTCACACATTATGTGTATGGTACCATAATAACTATGCTTACCAAGTTTCGTTCAAATCGGTTAAATTTACTCTATAGCTCCCATAGGACAAATCGGTCGAAAATTGGCGATTTGTATGGTAATAGGAAACAGTACGGGGTCTTTTACAGTCGGCTCGCTCGACTGTAGCCTTTCCTACTTATTTAATATCAGTTCATCCTTCAATAACTTCAGTATAAACCCTGAGTTCTGAATTAGAGTTATTCCTAAGAATGTCTGGAGTAGAATAATACGCGATATTCTAAAACTAAGTTGAAACTAAGAAGTATTCTCGAAACTCTTAATCAAAAATGCCCAAATTCATATACAGATATAACAAGTATGAATGCTATAGTCACCCCGCAACTTTAGTGTACCCGTTACTCAGTTTTAATATATTATTAACAATGGGATACGATAATAATAATAGTACAATCGTTTAGGCAATAGACCCTAGGGAGTTTAATTCAGATGGCTTAAGAAACACAGAAAATTTTCATACAAATTCAAATTTAGAGCATTATTCAGACCGAACATTCCTATGGGAGCTATACGATATAGTCGTCCGATTTGAATGAAACTTGGTCAGTATGTTTATATTATTGGATTATGTATTCTGTGTGAGTTTCACTAAGTTTGCTTGGCCAACGCAAAAGTTATTCATATAAATTCATATTTACAGCGTATTTTTGACCGATAGCCCCTATGGGAGCTATACGATATAGTCGTCCGATTTGAATGAAACTTGGTCAGTATGTTTATACTATTGACTTGTATATTCGGTGTAAGTTTCACTAAGATTGCTTGGTGAACACAAAAGTTTTTTATATTAATTCATATTTCGAGCATATTTTCGACCGATTCTGAGCAAAAAAGTCCTAGTCCAGTTGTCCGATTTGGATGAAATTTGGTCAGTATGTGTACTCTCTCTACTACTCTGTAGTCTCTGTGTAAATTTGGTTCAGATAGCATTGCTAACAAAAAAGTTTTCTATACTAAAACATGCTATTTTTAGCTGTTTTTGCCTTTTGTATGAACATAGAACTCCAGAAAGTGGGCGTGTCAAAAAACAAAAAGAAATTCTTACTGCTTGGGTATTTTATCTTTCATTTGCGACATCTGGGGCCTTTCTAGCACTTATGGTCTCTGAGATCCTTTGGTTCATACAGACGGACATGGCTATATTAACTCGACTGCTGATGCTGATCAAGAATATATATACTTTATGGAGTCCGCCACGCCTCCTTCTGCCTGTTACATACATGCCAACGAATACAGCATACCCTTTTACTCTACGAGTAACGGGTATAACAAATGTTTTTCATACCAAATGCTTTCAACTGATTGTTCCTATGGCAGCTATATGATATAGTTATGCGACCTGGATGAAATTTGGTTTGCACATGGCATTGTACCAAATGCATATTGCCTGACTTTGGTTGAGAATGCAAAATAAATTTTTTTCTTGCGATTATTTCTATAGGAGCTATATGATATAGTTATCCGATTTAAGCATATGAACTGCGTGCAGGAAGCATACACATCTGTACCAAGTAACAACAAGATAACTTTCAAACTGAGAGACTAGTTTGCATAGAAACAAACAGACAGACAGACAGACAGACGGACATGGCTATATCGTCTCAGCTGTTGATGCAGATCAAGAATATATATACTTTATGGGGTCGGTCACACCTTCTACTGCCTGCTACACACTTTTCGCTGCTGACAAACCTAAAACACCCCTGTACTCTTTTTTAGAGTACAGGGTCTAAAAAGCTAGAAAAGCTTTTGGCTTATGAATGAGCCGATTCTGGGAAGAAAGTGCAACGCAAGCCGAAAAGTGAAGCGAAGAATTCCCTGAACTAATTTGGAGAATGCGATGAGAAGGTTAATAAAATCCGAAGACGATTAAACTTGAACTTCTGAGGGTCAGCACTGCGGCGTTGGCCGCAAACAAGCCAAAACCGCTGACATGGCTTAAAATGCAGCATAAAATGAGCCAGAACCAACGAAATGCAGATCACAAGTTCAGCGTGAAAGTAACAAGACAGAGACATGGGTAAGTTAACACAAATTGAGTCTTAACTTGGCTAACAACTTAACCAAAAAATCATATTTTAGCTGGTTTAAGGAGCGCACAAATGTTGGCCGTTTTCTGGCTGCTTTTGGCCATAGTTGTGCAGCTGGAGGCGAGTAAAATAGCTTACAAAAAGCCGCTTTTTGGCAAAACTAGCTACATTAAGGAGAAGCGCTTCAAGCTGCGCACCACGAGCAGTCCAACGATAGCAACTACCGAGGCGGATTGGCCAGCTCCGGTGGAGTTCATCATCAACAGCACGCCGAGAGTGGTGACCACGGAGGGTAGCAGTCTCAGCAGCACTAGGAGCACCACTCTCTCCTCGCTGAGCTTGGAGCTGGACAGCACTACGAGTAGCTCTATTAGCAGCAGCAACTCCACCACCCTCAGCACCACCAGCACTGAGTCCACTTTGGACAACACACTGCCCACGCCGCCTACACCGGCAGCTGCAGCGGTAGCGGCTGCTGCCACACCTGTGCCCTGCACCTGCGGCGTCTTTCTCTCCTCGCAGATACGGAACGGTCTGCCCGAGACACCGCTGATACACAATGAAATGGATCGCATGTTTGCCTGCAATGCCATCGGACGCAAACAGTGTCAGACCAAGTGTCTGGAGATGGTGAGTTCCATACCCTGTACAGTGGGGTGTTATAGGCTGCAAAACATAAACACCACTTTAGGTGTAGCACTAAGAAGCTCCAATAACTTTACGATTTTCCTTCTGCTTTGCAGATCGTGCAGCATTTGCCAAACTCGGCGAATATTGTTTGCGCCACTTTGGGACACAATTGCCACAAGGAACGCGCGTATCTTTTCATCAAGAACTGCCAGAATCACTGGGTTAACACCAATCTGCAGGCCGGGCGGGAGTACTGCTGCAAGGAGGGTGTGCCCTATCGTTGTCCACTGATTGGCTGAGCTAATTTAACTGAAAACAATATGAAAAACCAAAATATGAATAAAAAAAAAAACATTTGAAAGCAATGTAAACAAACGTTTAACCCTCTAACGCTCATAAGTGTCTTGAGACACTTATTTTATTTTTAAATTTAAAAAAAAAAATGGGAGCTTTTTTTGTCTTTCAAATATTGCTTGATCGTTAATAAAACATTCAAATTTACTGAGAAAAAAAGCTTTAAAAGCTCTCCAGTGCTTTAAACGGTACTTTTTATTTTCATAAACACAAAACATATGTTTTTTCGCGCGTGTAAATTGATCTGCTGCATGTGCTGTTGTGCAACAATTATTTTACAAAATCTGTGAAAGCAATCCATTTAAAATAATTTTTTATTGGAAGGTATGTTTATTTACAATTAAAACTAGTTTACAAAAAATAAAAATAAATAAAAATGTGCGTTGTAGCTTAAAAACAGTGATAAGTGTCTTGAGACACTTTTGGGGCTGCAAGCAACTTTTTTACCAGCAGCTATTTCACAACTGCTTGCAATTTTGTGTGTACACTTATTCATTATATGGATTGTTTTACTAGAAACTGACATATTAACCATATAAAGATGGCAAACCGGGTACGATTCAAATTATCCGATTTAACTGATGAACAGTTGTTGGAATTGTTTGAGAATGTCCCTTCCGATGCAGAGTTATCCGAGTCAAGTGACGACGAGGAAGATGACTTAAATGTGGCAGAAACTCTAATAGCTGCTGTGGAGGATATTAGCACAATATCATTTGCTTGTAATGATTAAGAGAATGTGCCTGATAATGGTCAGTCTGAGCCTATTAGGAAATCCCTGAAAAGACAACGATCGCCACTACCAACTATTAAAGGTATAACATGCGTGGCTTTGCCATCTTCTGGTGGCTTTACTGGTGCTGGTAAGACAACAACATTGCGATATATTATTCGTAGGCACGTCATACGGGGTAGAAGTCAGTAATGTACTTTGGAAGGATAACAAGGCCGTTCGCTTATTGTCAACTTACGTAGGTGTTAAACCGTTTGCTACGGAAAGTTTAAGTGAAAGAACACTTAAGACTGACCGTTATGACAGGAAGAAAAAGCAACATATTGAAATTGACTGTCCGCAAATAATTCGGGAATATAACTCACATATGGGCGGCGTTGATCTTATGGATGGACTTATGGGCCGTTATCACATCAAAGCTAAAACCAAAGATGCTGCTACTCGAATTGTTTATCATTGTATTGATATGGCAGCAACAAATGCTTATATTCTTTATAGGCGAATTCAAAACAAAACGCAATCAGTGACAAATTGATGGAACTTCCCGATTTTCGCGAGTCAATCGCTGAAGGATTGGTGGCTTTTAGAAATAAAGCCCACGCAGGTCGTCCAGTCAGTACCGTATCTCTACAAGACTAGATGCAGTCACCATCTTTGCGAACAGATCGGTCACCTTTTTCACAATCCCCACGGGCCCGACCATCACAGCTTGAGCTTAAACTTGGAAAAAAAAACTTTACACCCAATAGCGGAATTACGTTTTGACCAAGTCAACCACTTCCCAAATTGGTTGGATCGGGACAATAAGAGCAAGCTCTGTAAATCATCACAAACGCAATGCATTTGTGAAAAATGTAATTTACATCTATGCTGCACATCAACAAAAAATTGTTTTAAAACATATCATATGAATAATAAAAATTAACATTTCTATTAAATACGTTTTTTTTACTCTTAGATGCCCAAGAGTGTCTTGAGACACTTATTACCTTTTTTGCACCTGACGGCTAAACAAAAACTTCTATATTTTTTCTGAGTTCATTTTTGAGTTTAGAAGCCTAAATTTACTTTAAAAAAAATTGTTCCAATTATTTTCCTCCAATAGTTTAGAAAACAGCATTAGAGGGTTAACAGTTCAGTTATCGATTATTGTGCAGTATCGCTTGGTATTTATAAAATACTGCGCAAGCGAGTTATCGTTTGCAAGGTGGGCAATTGTGACGTCACTAGGTTGGCAAAACAAAGTAGCGCAATTATTAAGGTTTCGTATTATTTTATATATAAAATAATAAACGATACTAATGGAAAAAGAACAATTAAATACAAAGCTGCTTTGTTAGCATTAAAACAATTTACAACAAAGCAAACATAAGGTTCAAGGTTTCGGCGTAACCTTCTTCCACGCACCATGTATTTCTACTAAAAATTTCACATTGACTAAACAAAGTTACATTTGCCTTAAATACATACAAATATATGCTAACATAATTAACAATATTATTAAATCCAAATCAAAAACTATTTGTTCGAAATTTGTTAGTTTGTAGCGCCTGCAAGCGCTGCTTATCAGCTGTGCAAGTTTGCGATTTTTTGCCTTCACAAGTCTGGTCACACTGCTTAGCTGCTAAACTGACAAAAAACCAACTAGAATTGCTATTCAAGGTGAGTTTGCAATAAAAACAACATTAAATTAATGGTGAAATAACATTTGGCATTTCTTTTTGAACATTAGCTAGCAAGATGGTATGCGTGCCGTGCTTTATAATACCGCTGTTACTCTACATTTGGCACAAGTTCGTGCAGCCGATTATGCTGCGCTACTGGAATCCCTGGGAGAAAAAGGATGCACAAGGGAATGTGATCAAAACGGAGCCCGAGTTTCCCTTTGAGTGTAAGGGCGGTGTTTGTCCCTTTGTGCCCGGCGGCAAGAAGAAGACGGCAGATGGAGCAGCAGCAGAAACTGATACAGCAACAGCAACAACAACAGCGAGTGCAACTGAGACGACAACTGCCGACGATACCAAAAAAGAGAATTAGTTTAAATTTGCGCTTAGTTTATGTGTTTAGTTAGTGGCTAATCGTAATTTTTTTTTTTTTTTGTTGCACGCACAGTGTAAGCATTCCAGGCACTCGATGTGGTGGGGGAGGAGGGGGTAAGCAGGAGATGAGTAAATCATGTGAAAATCAGCAACAAATTACGCTTAACGTTAACGCAAATGTTAAATCAAAGACATAACTGTAATTCGCATGTATTTAAATTATTAAAAAGAACGGGACAATTGTAAACACTAACAAGTTTCATTAACCCATATGGAAACTATGTATCTTTAACCCCCATGTTATTAATAAGCACTATTATCCCTTGTGCAACTTTTGGTTTATCCCTTATGTGAGCAGCTTATTGTTCCTTTGACTTAAATGTTTTTATGTTTAAAAAAAACTAATTTTTTTAATGATTTAGAAAAAGTTTTCTGTTTTACGTTAATTAAAACCTTTTGTTCTTTTCTTTGTTCCATTTATCTTGTAAAGAAAGCACAGTCAGACTTACCCTGTATACGTACAGGGTTGTCTAAGAAACTACACTTGATATTTCTTGTTTACTTTTAGTGATCATGAATTCTCATATAAATAGTGAAACCAGTCTGAATGAATGACTTATTTTGACCCTGTACCTACATATATATAATGACGGCTATATATAATGGCTTTGTGATCAATTTTGAAGATTAAAGCAAAAGAAGGATTTACCCTTTCAGCTGCTTGTAAGCCTTATTGGTCTAATCCTTCTTTTAATAAGCTCTAGTATTATGCATTCCCACAAGATTTACGGTAAAAGAGATATAAAACAACGAACGAATTGCGATTTGGTACATTTGTACATATTTTGTACCCAAAACTTCGTTTGATTTATGCTCATTGATTTTGTACCGATGTATCGATTAAGCAAAAGCATGGCAACTGCAGTTCGATCTCTAAGCCAAAACAAGAGGTGGTAGAGACAACAGAAAACGCATCCGATATTTTTGATGGATCAAAAGATGCGATACTATCGAACGTATCGTTATAAATTTGTACTATGTAAAAAAATTTTTTAAATCGTAAAATTGATTTATTTCCAAAATATACTTAAAAAAGAAAGAATGAAACATTGATAGAGAAAAATAAGTATCGCATTTGACAAAAAGTCGAATGTTCGATAGTACCATCCATAACGTGCATAATAACGATGACAGTTGTCTTGTTCAGTATCGATATTACGATGTGCTGGTGCCAAAGATAGAAAGATTGACATGAGAAAGTTTTCAGCCAGTAATACAAGAAACTTTGATAGAACCATTAAAATTAAAAGAAAAAATAAATAAGCTAATTATCAAAAGCACTTAAAACTAAAATAATTAAAATGGAAAAATCTGAATTACTTTTAAGCTGTATGGAATTCATGTGTGTGCCCGTATCGATGGTTGATACTACTGCAATGGTATCGGTTAATGCAAAGCGCAGTATTCAAAACGATAAACGGTATTTTATCGATACAAACACGCGATGTTTGCCATCCCTAAGCACGAAGCTGATAAACACCGGTAAGTCGGCATTTCTTTATTATGATTTTTGGTTGTTTTTTATTTTTGGCTAAATGGCTCGCTAACTATCGCAATTTGTAGACGATAAGCGGACCAATAAAACGCTCATGATTAAGCGGTGGACGGCAACAGTTAGAGTTCAGCAATAGTAACGGCAACGGGCACAAACGGAGCAGCAGCAAAAGCAACAGCGAAAGAGCAAAACAGCAAAAGCAACAACAAAATGCCGGAATACGTGCCATTGACGGGCTATGAACAGCTGATGGATGCACTCAAATTGCATGCGAACAAGAGTTGTCTCATTTACATATATTTCTTTGGAGAGAAGGACAGTAATGGCCGAAGTTGGTGCCCTGACTGCGTAGCTGGTGAGTGGGCATGGTGTAATAATTAACAAGGTGACGCATGCAGTCATATCAAACTGCATACAACTGGTATGCTGGTAAAGTAAACGCCACCTCTTTAGTAAATTCACCATGAACAAGTGCATTACATGTACAATTTTTAAATATTTTTATTCACCACAGTTGAACAGAGCGTGGATACGGCATTTCGTGAATATGCTCATCCGAATTCCCTGATCTATATGGTGGATGTTGGCAATCGGGAGACTTGGCGGGATACGGCTAAAAATAAGTTCCGGCAGAATCCATTTATTTTAACTCAAATCCCGTCGCTGGTACGCTGGAAGGGCAGCGAGCGCTTAGAAGGCGATCAGCTGCTCAAACAGGCGTTGCTAGAGCTTTTCTTCGAGGAGGCAAAGCTGGAAAGCTCCATCGACAATACGGTGCCATGTAAATAACTGTTCAAAGGAGTATCAGTGAGAGAGAACCTGAGAGAGAGAGAGCGAGAGTGCTTAAGAGTTGTGTATGTTTACATGGAGAGCAAAAATAAACAAGCGTTTGAGTCAAACTCAAAACGCAACTCGACTCAATTGCATGTTTAGACTCCACTCAATTTTTGGGGGGCTTGTTTAACAGCAGCCATCAGCAACAGCGGTAGAAGCAGAGACAGCGTCAACAGCAGCACCGTTAGCAGCTGCCGCAACCTGGTGGCTGTCTCAACAACGTTGCCTTTTTTATTAGCACGCACGTCGTCGGGCAGGACGAATCGTACGGCGCGTCGACAAAGCCAGCAGCAGCACAAGCAGGCAGCAGCAGCGCCAGCAGCAGCAACGATAAAAACAATAAAATCGCTGCGGTGCGGCCCGTTGCTCGGTTTTTGGTTTCGGTTTTAGTTTCAGTTTCGGTTCCATTTCGTTTCGTTTTCGTACGCGCGATACGTTCTGGGCAGAGGCATATTGTTGCTTTTACTACTACAATTTTTTTTTGCGCTCTCCCCGCGTATGTGCGTGCGTATGTGTGTGCATGCGTGTGCTCGCTGCGTGCGTGTGTGTTACATGTGCGTGCTTATGCATGCATGTGTGCGTGTGTGAGTGCGTGCGTTCGCTTAACAAACAAATAATGTGCATAAAAACAAGCAACAGCCATTAAATATTAGCCAAATCAAATGTAGGTGAAACACATACAAGCATACAAACAAGCACACATACGGTTCGTTTTGGTGTGTTTGACGATGGGGAGAGGGGGAGGGGAAGCTTAAACCCTTCACAGGCACAGCGTGCGGTGAGAGTAAGTGTAAGAGAAAGAGCGGGAGAGGAAAGGAAGGCAACTAAGAGAAGTTTTCTGTGCTCTGTTGTTATTTTTTGGGCAGCTGCTTTGATTGAATCAAATTGCTTTAGGTGGACAGCCAAGAGAGGGGGGGCAGCAGTGAAGAGATGGATGGTGGGAGAGCGTGTAAGTGTGGGAGAGGAAGGAGCGTAAGTGTGTGGGAGAGGAAGAAGCGTAATGAAAGGCAGACTTACTGCCGGCAATAACTGTTGCGCTTTGTCTGCTCCCTACCCCACCTCCTTCTCTTCCACTAACGCTATTACAGTACAAATCCTTCAGTTTCCCTTTTCGCTTCCATTCAATTCTCTGCTGCTCTTTCAATTTCATTTCTATTATATTTGTTGTTGTTACTGTATTTTTTTTTTGTTGTTGCCGTTGTTCAATCTGCAAATAAATAACGCTCTTCAATTTGGCGCTGTGGTGCTAATAAATATTTGCACGTTGTCAAAAAATAATAATAAAGAAGCAATTGACAAAAAATATGATAAAAAAAAAAACAGAAAATAAATAAATAACAGAATTGAAAACAAATTAAATAAAATTATTTAAATCAACAAGCCAACCAACGGTTGACTGAAGTTGCCCTTGAGGCAAATGCTTTAATCATATAGTTTATGTGGATCATGCGGAAATGAATACATTAATTAAAGTGAATCAGGGGAACAAAAAACACATTTAAAAAATAAAAAGTTTTGAAAATATTTAAGCTTTAAAATAAAATATTAATTAAGCAATTTAAATAAATATAACTAAATAGAAATTAAATTGTTCGGGAAGGTGACTTAAAATTTTAAGAACTTAAGCTTAAACAATATATAAATATAAAAACTATTAAACATTTAATTGAAAATAAAAAAAGGAGTTTGAATACTTAAGTAAATTAAAAAGTAAAACAAAAATTAAGTAATAAAATAACAGAAACTTTTGTTTTAATTTTTAATTTGAGTAAAAATAAAAGTATGAATTAAAAAAAAATTTTTTTTTATATTTAATTTTTGATTCAATGTTATATTTTAATTATTTCTACTCCTTTGAATATTTCATTTATTGATTTAATAATATTACATTTATAAAGTATTTTTATATTACTACTAATTACTATTTTATTTTTTTTTAATAATATAACATTTTTTAATTTTAAGTTTTTAAGTTTTTGTTACAAACAAAATATAAAAAGCTTTTTATAAGCGATTTAAGACGATTTTAAAGGGTTTAAAAAAATATATATAAATTAAATAAAATATTAAAAGATTTATAGAAAAATAAACTCAATTGTGACTAACTTGAAGTCACCAAAGTTAAAAATCTGCCAAATAGTAATAATTCATACGCAGTTATATACAAACATATATAATACTCAAAAAAAAGTTTTTTGTTAGACCCTGTAGTTAATAAAAATAATCATGTAAGTATTGAATACACTTTCTTAAGCTTAATTTGAGAAGAAGTCAAGTGAAGTGAACTGAAGAGAAGGAGAAGACAAAAGTGCAATTGATAAAAAAGTAAAAAATTAAACGTAGACCGTTTCAACTGCACGCAGATCAAGTTTGTTTAAATAATGCGACTTTTTTGTCATTTCTTCCCAACTAAAAAATACTTAGAATACATAAAGTGACTTTCTTCGAGAAAATTTATTCACATTTGGTTGAAATCAAACCACTATATTATATAGCTGTCATAGGAACAATCGTTTTATTATGAAAAACTTTAAAATTTTCAAATATTTTAATAAGTCTTGTGTTATGTGTTAGCTTGTATTGTATTTAGTAACTGCGGAATTAGTACAGGGTCTTGTGCAGTCGTTGAGATTATGCGCTTAAGTTATTGACTGAAGATCATACGATCAGATTATTAATCGAATCACCTTGATGCTAGATTTTGGATCATAATTTGCAGCACTTTTACGCAGGCACACCCACACACATACACATATATGTATATATATATATATATATAGAGAGAGAGAGAGATATATAGACAGATGTGATTATAGTTGGACTT
The DNA here is from genome assembly GCA_018903735.1 of Drosophila cardini. Lineage (NCBI taxonomy): Eukaryota > Metazoa > Arthropoda > Insecta > Diptera > Drosophilidae > Drosophila > Drosophila cardini. Next base: position 4,467,393 of record JAEIGM010000008.1, on the reverse strand, counting down.
GCTGTCAACATTGCTTTCGCATTCCAATTTTTAGCCCCTGACATCTTTTTGGCTCATTTCGAAAAAAAATTATAATATCGAGAAATATCAAGAGAAATCTATTTTTCTATATCTTTTCCTTTTTAGACCCTGTGCACTTAAAAAGAGTAGCGGGGTCTAGTAGGTTTGTCAGAAGCGAAATGTGCGTAACAGACAGAAGTAGGCATGGCCAACCCCATAAAGTATATATATTCTTGATCAGCATCAACAGCCAAAACGATATAGCGATGTCCGTTTCTCTGTCTGTCCGTATGAGCACCTGGATCTTTGAAACTACTAGAGCTAGACCCATCCAATTTGGAATGAAAGTCAGTCTAGGTGTCAGCTAGATACAGTTTACTTTCACGCCTTTTACCGCCCCCGAAACTTGTAAAAATCTATGGTCACCACACCAAAATCTGTGTTTACATCACCATAACTTGAAAGCGACTTGAGCTATCGTGACCAAATTCACAAAGTATGTGTATAGGACCCTTATAACTATTCTCGCCCAGTTTGGTTCGGATAGAACAACTATAGCCTATAGCTCCCATAGAACAAATCGGTCGAGATTGGTTATCTGTATGGAAAAACGCGCATTAGAATGAGTACAGGGTCTTTAATAGTCGGATCACTCGACTGTAGCCTTTCTTACTTGTTTTATTTTGCCAATTCTTTAGTTTATATATAATTGTTGTTGTTGTTGTTGTTGTCGCTTGTTTCATTTATTTATTAATTTTTTTGCGCTTTCGCCGTCGTTTGTCAATTAAAAACTAAAAATTCTTAATGAGCCACGTAACAGGTAGAAAGGGGGCGACTGAGGGGCGTAGATATGTATATAGGGTATATGAGTATGCGTATAGGTACGTCAGACACTGTGAGGTCTGGTCAAAAGAGAAATATAGAAATATTATGTCCCCAAAAGCAGCAGCGAAATGTCATTAAAGAACCAATAAAAATTTGAAAAAAAATCGAAAAAAAAAAACGGAAAAAAGCGAAAAATAAATTAAATTAAAGATTTCAAGAATAGCAACAAAATAATATCGCATACAGATGCCGATTTACTTATAAACATGACCATTTAATTTGCTTTAACCCCTCGCCTACCCCTCTTCCAACCCTCTCTCGTACCTCCTCCTCGTCCCAAAATCGCTTGCAATCCATTATTACCACGAACCAATCCCACTCGCCACCCACACGAGCTTCAATCAACCAGAAATATATATGCATATATCGATAGATTCAGTTTTTGATACCCTCACAATGGGTTGATTTGGTTTGGTACTGCCAGTAGTGGGCGTGGCAGTGCACAGTAGTTGATATAAAGACATTTTTGCATATCATACAATAAAGAATTTAAAATTTTTAAGGTTTTTCAGCTAGTTAGATGAAATTATGCATCCTTTACCAACACTATGAAAGCTAGAAACTTTAAATTGGCTTGACCAGTGTGTTTTAGTATTTTATTAATATTTTAGAGTGTTTAGTATATTTTCAAATCAAAAGAAGCTACGACAAATTTAAAGAAAGACTTCTTTTAACTCCTAAAACTTGAAACTTCCAACTTCTTACCCTAGGGTATTTGCCTGTTTAACTTTGCAGTCTTTTCTAAAATTCCCAACGAGAAAAACCTCTGCCACGTGCCAAACTTTAGAGTTAAAAAATCTTTTTTGTTAACAAAAGATTCCTTTTGTTTTTAGCAATCCAAAAAACTAAGTTTCGATTGGATCGTATGTGTCTAGTGGCAGTTATTGCTACTTGAACTGTAGATGCTACGCGTTCGCCTTTAAGTATGCAACACTTTTTGAAACTTCAAATACGGACACATTTTTGAACACATAGCAATGAGTTTTAAGAACTTTAGGCAAATATTTGTTTTGTAAGTGGTATCTTATAGTCGAGACTGCTTTTCAAGCTGCTTAGAGTCATCGGAAATTGGATTTGCGAGGGATCGTTCGAAATTCTTCACTCGCTGTTGTTGTTGTTGTTGCTTTAAATCACTCAACGGCACGTTGATTAGCATAGCTTCCTACACACACACACACACATACACACACACACACACACATACACACACACGCCACACACACACGCCACACACACACACACACAGTTGCAGCGCGATTTATAGTGTCATCTAAAATCATAATTTATTAATAATTTCTATACAATCACACACACACACACACATACAGTGTCAGCAGGTGTGGGTGTCGCAGTGTGTGTGTGTATCTTAAAAATATTTTTATTTTGATTTATTTAATTAACGAATTTAGTTCAAAAACAACAATAATGATGAGCATTGAAAATTGTGTGCATATATCATCAATATGTGACCACTGTGCGTGTGTGTGTGTCAGTGTGTATACACTGTGTGTGTGTGTGTGTGCGTGTGTAACATTAATGAGAATGCAAATAAGACAAAAAAATCACATCAAATAGATGAGCTTTATCCAAAATTAGCGAGCACTTTGACAATTTGTAGACGATCACAACACAGCAGAAAGAGAGAAAGAGAGAGAGAACGAGAGAGAGAGAAAGAGTAGGCAGGGAAAGAGAGAAATATAGGAAGTAGGAGTTTGAGACGAATTTCTTGTTCAACTTTAAAACTAGCACTTCACCGACTGCAAAAGACCCTGTAATTAAACTAAAACAATTATATACAATATAAAAACTAATCACATAATTTAATAATGCTCCCTTGGGCGGACAGCTTAGCCGGACGAATTTTACAGTCCCTTGGGCGTAAATCTCCTTTGGGCGGACAAAAATACTGGAACAGTGGCTGTCCGGCCAAGGGAGCTTTCACTATATAGCAAAATTCTATTTCAAATCATAAAGCAAATTAAACCAAAGTCGAATGATCGCAAAATTTAATTATAGAAATCAGTTATAAATAATTTCCAATGTTTCATATTCGTTGACATTGATCAATCCTGTGGCGATATTTCGATAAACGCGCTATCGATAATAGACAGTGTCGCAGCGCTTATCGGTGCGGTCCTTTCTATTCAACAAGTTTCTTCTTATCACAAACTGCAAAAAAAATGCTGTTTGTTATTCGCTGGGCGGTTTGCTCAGTTGATAAGCGTACGAACAAACAAACAACAACAAAAGTAACGGCAAAAAAATGAGCAACACCAACAAGTACAAGCCAAATAAACAAATGAAGCCGACGCTGCAGTCGACGTCAACAGCGGACGTTTGCTGTGTCGCTAATGACGACACATGCGGTTGGCGCATAAGGGAAGACGATTGCTGCAGCAGTGTGGGAGAGAGCGGGAGTGCGAGAGAGCTGGAATGGGATAGAACGGGAGAGGGCCAGTGAGAATGAGTGGTGGGAGGTGTGGGGAGCACCGATATTTGAAAATCGTTAACGTTTTGCAGCGTCGCACAGCTGATGCGAACGTCGCCGTCAACGCTGGCGTTCTTTGTGTCTCTGTGTCTAGTTACAGTTCGCAGTTGAATTGCGACGGCGACGCGACAGCGACGCACATTACGGTATGAGCACGTTGCGACATGAAGCGGTAATGCGGCGTGTGTGAGTGTGAGAAGTAGGGAGTGACAAGTGTGGAGTGCGACGAGGCGCTGCTGCGCTTGTTCCGTTTCGTTCTGTTTTGTTCCGTTTTGATTCGTTTCGTTTTGTTTCGTTTGTAGCGACGTGAGCGCTGTTGTTGTTGTTGTTACTGTGACAACGTTGACAACAACTTCGCTGCCGACGTTGACGCCACCGTCGCTTCACTTTAATTGTAATTATAATAACAAACGGGCGCAACAACAAAAGCATAAACGCGACGAGCATCGATCAAATTTGTTGACGATCATTGATTGCCGCTAAAAAAAAAAATAATAGCAACGCGCACAGCAACAGTCAAAGCAGCGACAGCAACAACAACCACAGGCCACACATGTGTGTGTGTGTGAGAGTGTGTGTGTGTACGTGTGAGCTTTTGTGTGCGTGTGCTTGTATTTGTGTTTGTGCAGAACACACAAACATACAAATGCACTCAATATCAGAGCGTGATCAACATCATCACGAACTAGCAACAACAACAACAAGAACAACATATTGATCACAATCGAGCGGCATCTGCGGCGCAGCAGCATTTCACTGAAAGGGTAGCATCGTTTTGTTGAGAGTTTATTAAACTTATTAAAAATTAATCGATTTAAATTTTTTTTTTTTAACTTTACTGTTCTTTTGCTGGAGTAAAGTATTAAAAAGAGTATAAATTATATGTTTAACCATTTAAAGGTTGGTTTAGGTTGGGTTAGGTTGAACACGCTAGTGCCTAAATTTTGTGTAGAAAAAAAATTATATGTATAATATTTTGTCTTGAGAGTTTTTAAAATTTTAATTATTTTTTTTCATCAGTTTGGGTTTCATTTTTTTTAAAAAAATTTATTTTTCAAAAACACTTCTTTTAAATAAAAAAAAATGGACAATCATGGTTCCATGAGCTGTCCGCGAGTAGAGCTTTCACTTTATATTTATTTAGAGTCCATTCTTAGGTCTAAAATCAATTAATCAATAAATTATTTTAATTGCTTTCTAAGGTAGTTTCAATCAGAATCTTATCATACAGTTCAACTTCTAAATAGCGAATAACTATATATTAATAGCAACAGATAAGTTGACAGTGCCAAATTTTAACTTATCTATATAAATACCAAAACTTTTAATACTTATTTAATTTATTTCCGGTCACTACCATTATATTACGATAAGATGTGTTGTACCTCAAAAACTAAAGATTAGTTTATGTATAAGATAAAGCAAAAGAACCAAATTGATAGCGTCCAAAATTGTTAAAAGAATTTTTTTTATTTTTTTTTTGTTTCATTTTTAGCAGAGTATATAAAAGTCGTGTGTACTCCACTACAATTGTACGCTTTATTTCGTGTTGTTGCAACACTTCGTTTTGGTTCGTGTTGGTTCGTTTTAGTTCGTATCGGTTCGGTTCGGATCGGTTATGTTTTCACATTTTCATTTCAAATTTAATTTTTTGCGTGTGTGATTAAAATCGTGGCGGTGTCTGTGTGTGTCTGCTAGTGTTCTCTATACACACACACACACACACACATACACACTGATGTTGTTGTGGTTCTGATTCTGTTTCTGATTCAGATTCTGCCGTCCGCTTCCATTGGGTTTTCTATTTCCAATTCAGTTTCCATTTCGATCGGTCCGCAACAGACGGCGACCAACATCAGGTTCGATTCAGTCCAATTTGACGCGTTCTGCTCGATCGATTCTCAATAGATCAATTCTCACACCGTTCCATCCCCCACCGATTTACCCGATTCGCTTTCGAAACTAAAACAAAAAAAAAAAAAATAAATAAATAAACTCGCGCGCGATTCGTCAATGATCGTTGATTGATGTCGATTGCGATTAGCGATTACCCCATTTATCGGCACTCTCTGTGTGTGTGCATGCTTGTGTGTGTGTGTGTCCCAGTCAGTGGCTGATAAGCGCGCATAAATTACGTTAAGTAAACGCTGATTGAAAAATTTCGTGCTAACGCGCGTCTCACCTAATAAATAAATATAATTTTTTACTTTTTTTTTGTTACTGTGTTGTGTAAAAAAAATAAATAAATAAAAAAAAAAAAACAAACAACAAAGCAGAAAAACGTAAAAAAGTTATCAGAAATCAATGCGATAAGCGGTTAAAGCGGGCATCGTAGCAGCAGCAGTAGCAGCAGCGCAACAGCAGCGGCAGAAGTTTACGGTAGCAGCGCCGCAGCTGATAAACAACAACGTTTTGAGGTGAGTTAAAGCTTTGAGTTCAACTCTCAATCGCACTCAGTTCGTGAGCTCAGCTGTCTTGAGTTGAGTTCAATTGAGTTGAGTTCGTTGCGTCGCTGAGAGTTTTTTAGCATTGAGCGTTGAGTTGTTGTTCCCTGGCGCCTGCGTCAAAAAAAAATTCGGTTTGTCGATGACGTCGCCGCTTAGACAGCAGGCTGGCTGGCAAAAGCGCAAAACAAGGAGTGAAAACGTTGAGAGCAAGCAGGAAGAAGCGAAGAGAGAGCAAAACGACAGCAAAAACAACAAAATAACATGTGAAAGAGAACTAGAGAGCGCGCGGGTGTAACGCAATTGGGATTCGTTTCATTTTTTTTGCTATTCATTTTATGAAAGAGAACGAATCGAGCGCAAGAACAGCAACAACTACAACTACAATGACAACTACAGTTACAGCAGCAGTAGCAGCAGCAGGCGGCAGCAGTCAGCAGTCAGCAGGCAAAAACAAACAACAACAAAGCGTCTGACAGCAGTAGCGGCGACAGCAGCAGCGACGGCAGCAGCAGCAGTGCCGGCAGCGACGTCAACGCTTCAAAGCATCCACGCTGAAAATCAGTGCAGGCAACCGCAGCGTCGTCCTAGGCCATGTGCGGCTAACGGTTGTTTTGTTGCCTTGACTGCAAAAAGTTTTCGAAAATAATCAAAAAAAAAAAACCAAAGCAATTCAGAAAAAAATACTAAACAACAACAACAATCAAAAAAAATTCTAAAATCTATTTAAGTTTTTTTTTTGGTGTTTTTTTTTATGGTTGTGTGTGTGTGTTTGTGTGTGCGTAAAATATGTGAGAAAAACGCTGCTTTAAATTAATCATAATAATAATCAAAATTATAATAAAAGAAAGCAAGAGAAATAAAATATGTAAATTAACGCGCGTGTGAGCCAAAAAATTGCAAATAATAATTATATACGCACACATACAAACATAGAAGAGTATAATTTATATACGTACGTACATATACATATATATTTAAATAAAAGCGGTGTGCAAAAATTTATGCGAACACGCAACAAAAACAACAGCAGCGGCAGCCACGTTTGTTGTTATTGTGTGCTTTAATAATGATGATGATAATGATGATGATGCACTGCAGTAAAAACAACAACAACAACAACAGTAACAACAGCGAGAACAACAACAACAGGAGCTAAGAGCGGCTGTTAAGAGCAAAAGGTAAGTGACCTCCACACCAATAGCTGTACTAAATACCAACACCAATACAAACACCAACACCAATACAAACACCAACACCAATACTAATACCGATGAAAACAAAATACTTCCAAACAAGCGGAGCAATTAATGTTTTCTTGTTGTTGCTTTGCTGGCGCTTTCTACTTCTTCTTCATCATCATCATCGTGTTCCTTTTGCTTCCTTATTTTCTTTTGAGCGGCAAACAAAAATTCCATTGCATACGCACAGGGGCCGGCAGCTGTTGTTTCTGCCCAGCCGCAGCAGCAAAAACAACAACAACAACAAGAACAACAACAACACTTCAGCCAACATATAGAAACACAAAAATTTTGTCGGCAAACATTTTATTGAATTTTATTGTTGTTGTTGCTGCTTCTGCTGGCAAGAGAAAGCAAAGCGCATGCGTTGAGCCAAAAGCTCAAAGCTCACACTCCAACTATGGCGTCACTCTAAGCGTGCGAGAGAGTGCGCTCATTAGAGAGCATAAGCGTGAGAGACTTTGAGCGGGCACAAAGCTGACGCACAGCATGCGAGTCACCATTAGAGTCACTGTTAAAGTCACAATTACAGTCACTGTTCACTACAATTATTGATTCGTTTAAAGATTTTAAGGCAGCAAAATTATTGATTCGCTAAAGGATTTCAAGGCGGCCAAATGTTTAAAATTTAAAAGCTTGTGGATATATCTTTTTAAGGGTTATGTTTTTTTTTCCTCCTATAATTAGGTGCAATATTGGGAAAAATAATAGTAACGCTTTCCAAAATGACTGTGGGATTTTATGGCATTTTTTATAAATTTAAATTAAATATTTAAAACGATTTGCAAAATAGTTAAAATTTGATTTGATTTGTTATAATTAATACGTGACTTGTGTGTTATTCAAGTCACAGTTTCGGCGAGTTTGCTCATCTCAGTTGCTCATTACACACGTGCTGTTGAGCTTGAGTCTCTGCCGACTGAGCAGAGAGCGTTAAAGTCGCTCAATAGCTCAGCTAGCGTGAGTGAGTGAGAGGTTTGAGTGGAAAACATTGAGTGCTTTTTGTGCAGACATTTGTGTGTTGGTTGTTGCTGCTGTTGCGGCTGCGGCGTCTTCTGCTGCTGTTAATGCTGCTGCTTCTTTGACTTCTATCAACCTGCAGCCAAAAACAAAAAAAAATCCCAATATATCTGAAGGCTATTCTATTCAGTAACACGCACACACACATGCACTCACACACACACACACACATACAATTGGAGCATCTATTTGTGCCGCGTCTTCGTGTATTTTCATAGGCTTTTTTTTTTTTTTTTGGTTTCTTCTTCCTTTTGCTCGTCCTCTTTATGGGCACATTTTACGATGCCTTTGCCAGTCATTGTCGTTTTGCTTTCCACTTTCATTCTTGACTTGCCTTTTTATGCCACTTATTTTTTTTGCTGTCTTCCGCCAAAATTTTTGCGCTACTCGGCAGCGTCTCTCCCTCTCTTTGTCTCTCCCCCTTTCTCTCACACTCTCTCTGCTTGTAAAGCGCTGCAACAACAACAAATTGGAGCCATTAATTGTAATCAAGTCAGTTACCTGCAATGCTTAAATCAAATTTTAACACGTTTATGCATGCGTCCTTTTTTTTTTTGTTGTGATAATGTTATCAGATACACACGACACACTCACAGATACAGATACAGATACACCCACATTTGTTCTTATCAAATCACTTTAGATCGCTGTCCGAGAAATAAAAAAGGGTCAAATAAGTGTTACGACAGCAGAAGGGCAGAGAAAAAAAGAGATTGGGATTGAATTAAGTTGGGGAAATAGGTCTAAAAATAAAGTGATATATTGGAAAATACTGATTTACATGGGAAATGAACGGAAACGAACAAATTACAGATTTATCTGTTTCATTATCTGAATTTAGGTCATATATTTTGGGTTTGATTGGGTCTTCAAAGTAGCGGATTTTTTAAAGAAATATTTAAACTTAAATATTTAAAAAAAATTAAGGAAATTTTATTTGTTAAGCATAAAAATTCATGACAATCTGTAATTTGTTAATCTATTATTTAGATGAGTTTCCCAAAGAAGATTCAGTAACTTGTTTCCATGACTATAATTCACATACATACATACTTTTTTGACTCACTGTACAAAAACATATATATATATAGCTTCAGATTACAACTGGCTGGCGAAAAGTGCTAGAAACACGACAAAGTTCAAAATGTAGCTAAAAACTTTTGTCATACCCTAGAGAGTGGGCATATTGGTGCTTACGAGCAGTATGCTAAGTTGCTTTAACAATTATTTGTTTAAGAAATTTTTTAAGTTTAATCAATTTTTATTGAAGTATATATATTGAAGTATATTATTATATATTAAAGAGTATTATACAAAATAATCGGGGTCTATTTGGTTTGTCAGGAGCGAAATGTGCGTAACAAGTAGAAGGAGGGTTGGCCAACCCCATAAAGCATATATATTCTTGATCAGCATCAAAAGCAGAGTCGATATACCGATGTCCGTCCTTTCGTCTGTCCGTATGAACAACTGAATCGTCTAAACTACAAGAGCTAGAGCTACCAAATTTGGAACGAAAGCTCGTCTATAGCATATACCTCCCATAGGACAAATCGGTCGAAAAATTGTGATTTGTATAAATATATGCGTACTAAAATAAGTACTGGGTCTTTTACAGTCGACTCGCTCGACTGCAGTCTTTCTTACTTCTTTAATTTTTATTTTATTTCAAATATTTTTAAAGTGTATAAAATGTACTTAAAGTATTTTAAAGGGTATTAAACTTTTGGTATTTAAAAGCACAAAAAAAGTACGAGTTTTGTTGTTTTTTTTTTGATATTTTTTTGTTTTAACAAAGTTATTATTGCTTTAATTTCGTGAGTCAGTTGTGTTTGGAATACCGGGAAAAGTTTGTTGTCAGGGGTCGTCGTGATTTGTCTCTTACAGTTTCCTTCCTTGCTTGTTTCCTTTTCTACATTTTTCTCTTTACTTCTTGTCTTGTCTTCTTATTGTGCATTTATATATATTTTGTTGTTAGCTCTTGTTTTGCTTTAAATTAAAAAGTTGCCGCGTTTCGTAAAAAAAAAAAAAAAAAAAAAAAAAAAAAAAAATGTTGCCATTTTGCATTAGAGACACCAAGACACCAAGACACCAAAACAACAACAACAACAACGAAGGAAACACTCTAGAAACAACAACATATGTGTTTGCTCTTGGAAAATCTGTGAAATACACGATTCTCACTCCTTTTGTGTATCACCCTCATCCTCTTCCTCTTGCCCTTCTCTTTTCTTCTCATTTTCATCTTCAGCTCTCCCTTCACTCTCTCGCCACGCCTCCCACGCCTTTTTTTTATTTATTTCAGTTGTGAGTTGTTTTTGCCTCTCAAGTTTAATATGTTCCCCAAGGGCCTCATTAGTGGCGCCCCCTGCCGACAACTGCCACCTAATATAAAACATTTGCTTTGCACTATTTGACGTTGTCGTCGTCGTCGTCGTCGTTGTAGTCTTTTTTTTTGGTTCTCCTCTCTGCCCATCTTTTCATCTCTTTTCTCTTTTTGGGGGATATGATTTCTGTTTTGTTGGCCAAAATAAAAGTTGGCCAAAATTGAGATTAAGGTTTTACTAACTTTAAGTGGATGGTCTAATGAACGTTATTATGATGGGTATTATTTATTTAGACACAACAACTGAAAACGAGGCAATCAAATAAATTAAATATTATTGCAAAACTTGGGCGAAACAAACAAAAGTTTATTTTACAAATAATTGTTGTAATACCGTTATTTTTTATTCACAATTTAAGCTAGAAACTAGCTTGGAAGTTTAAACTTTAGAAAGCACTCCATTGAAGACCCTGTACTTAATTTTGTCACATAATATACAAATCAAGTGAAAGACTTTAAGAGATATTTCCAATACATTGCCATACTGTACACTGATTTTCAATCGATTGTTTCTTTAAGATATATTTGTTCGATTCCAACCTAATTTACTCACTATATTGTAAATGATTTCTTGTACATAATGCAAAAGTTTGGTTGAGATTTCTCTACATTTACGCAAGTTGTGTGCTTTTGAAAACGGCTGATCAGGAATATTTATTGTAAAAACAAATTTTCATAACGCCCTAACTTGAAAACTACTGGAACTATAGTGACCAAATTCCCACATTATATGCGTAGTGAAACTAAAAATGTCCTTACCAAATTTGGTTCAGATCTGACAACTATAGCATATAGCTTCCATAGGTCAAATCGGTCAAAAATCAGTTTGTACGAGTACAGGGTGTTTTAAAGTCAGCTCGCTCGGCTCTAGCCATCCTTAGAGGTGTTTTTTTTTAAAAATAACTTTCAGGCACTCAAAATTTTGAAATGTAATTGCCGCTAAAATGTAAATTTCCAGCTAAAATCAATCATTAACTTTAAGGTCAAAGTTTTGTGGATAATTGACAAAATGCAAATCTGGAGTCACAGATTTTACACGTTTTCCAAGACACACACACACACACACCTATACCGCCCCCAGTTTTGGGCCGATCACGCCCCTTGAAAGCTGTTCTGCACGTCTCGTGCTGCGACAAAGCAAACAAACAAACAACAACAACAACGACGACGACGACGACTACGTAAAACGCAAAGTTTGCTAGTGACCTAAAGTAATATTAATGGGCATGGCAGTTCATTGTTTAAATTACCGCCTCTTTTATACACTCCCCCTATCACACACACACACACACAGTCACACAGTCACACACAAACACATAACCCAACCCCCTTCCAGCTTTGCCCCTGCCACGCCCCAAAGTGCTGTCTGTGTTGCTTGCTTATTAGAACAGAATGCCGGACAGCCTATACAAACATCAACAGCCAAGAGCCAACAACAACAGCAACAACAGCAACAACAACAATTATAAGCTGTCTGAATGGAACAGCACTCAACAATTATTTGCATACTACAGAGTGAGACAGCAACACACACACACACCGATACACGCACTGCGTACGTTTGTGTGAAAAACGCGTGAAAATGCTGAAAATGTTGCTCCCATTCCCAATAAAAATAACTTATGGCACTAAAGCTAGCTACTGCTAGACGGAATAGATACCCTGTCTTTCAGTTAACTAGAGAGTTTATAAAGTTTTATAAGTATAACAGTTTAAAGCTTTGTTATAAGAAACTGTTATACTAAATGATCGAGAAAGCTTTAAAAATTTCTTTTGATTATACAACTTTCTTTTATATATTAATTTTCCTGAGCTTTAAGCTTGTTGAACACCCTTAAAAGCTAAGGAATACTTACTGATCCTCAAAGCTCAGTACATTTGTTGTATGTTTTGAGCCAAAAGCTTGTCAAACAGTTAGGTCAAGTTAGGTCGCATTGCCTGGACATATAGTTTATAGCTTTTTAGACTCGTTAAGCTACACTTTACGCGGAGCTTAAAGCTTATGGTACTCCCTGTAGGGATTTTGGAAAATTTCTGATCCACAAAGCCCGTCAAAAGCTTGCTTTAAACGAAACTCAACTGAAAATATTATTCTTTACTATACACAAGAGCTTTTAAGACTTCATGAACTGTTTTTTGAGCAGAGCTTAAAGCTCCTCGATCAAATATAGATGTTCTTGCTTATTGATAATTCAGAAAGCTTAAACAGCAAGTCCTGAAAACTTATCACGAAGTTTTCTGTTACAATTCTGTTAAAATTTATTGAGCTTTAAGCTCAGTCAATATTTTATTCAAATTTTCAATGTTCACGAGTTTTTTGAAGCTTCACAAAACCAAAGCTTGCTTCACCGATTTAAGATTTCCCAAAGTTTTTGAAATTTTTTAGCTAAAAAGTAGAACAAAATTTATCCCAAATTGTTGTAGGTTACAACTATTTGCTTTACCTTGGCATACCCGACTTGAACACACGTTTTTTTCTACAGGGTATTAAAGCCGAGCAAAGAAACAGCAGAAGAAACTTCTTATTATTATTATGGAAACGCCGTTCCAGTGTCAAAATGCCAGAAGTAGCGCATACGTGTCCTAAACCACTTGAAGGACAGATGCGAAAAGTGGGGAATGTAGGGGAGTGAAGTGGAGGGGAGTGGGGTGGGGTGGACTGGGATGACAGGAGGTGGAGTGTTGGTAGTGGCACTGTTGCTGAAATTGCTGAAGCTAAAACCACAGTTCTCTGGCCAGAAGGCACTTGCGAGCTGTTTGTCCAGGCTTCGACTGGCATTTTAAGTGATTTAATGTTTGGCTTTTGCTTTTCCCTCTACCGAATTGATGCCAGAGGGGGAGATTGGGTGGGTGGTTTGGAGGCAGCGTGTCCAAAATTACTGGAGAATGCTGCGCATATTCAGCATAATTCTATTCAGAAACAAACTTGCAACAGCTTACTGTGGAGGAGACCGAAGGAGTAAAAGAGAAGTCAAGATAGATAGGTGGAAAAGAGAGGGAGAGAATGAGAGAGAGAGAGAGAGAGAGAGAGAATGAGAGAGGTAGAGAGAGGAAGGAACAGAGTGAAGGATAGTGAAAGATATAGCGGAGTACTTACGAGAGAGGGATAGTAATGTGCTTTGGAAATTTATGCCACAGGTGTTGCATACACTGCGCAAAAATCTAATGCATCTTAAAAGTCCAATCATATAATAATTTAATTAAATAGTTTAAAAATCTGTTAGTTTCTCCTTCTGTTACTTTTTCAAGGGTTTATCATAAAAAATCCATTAATTTTGGTCCAAATTTGATTGCAAACTGTTCTTGATTAAAGAAGCTGCACTAATTTTTAACAGTGTACAGCAGAGTCGCTGTCGCCGCTGACGTAAACGTCGACGTCAGCGTTACTTGTTAGCCGCAATTGTAACCCGCTTATGACCGTATAACTTAATTCCAACAATGCGGCAGCATCTTGTCGTCTGTGGCTCATATCTCTGACCAACATGGCGTATGCGTATCAAATTGCACACAGCACACATACACACACACACACACACCTACACACACACACACACCCAAACACATAGACATATATACACCATATCTAAGCGCCTTATGTTATTGACCAACATTTATGGTTAACTAATTTGTAGCTGAGACCAATTGAGCTGATTTATGATAACTTGCGGCTATTTCCACATGGATTTACTAATTGGCCAAATGATGAGAAGCTCAGGAATTTTGGGTCTGATTTAGTGCAACTCTATTGATTTTCACTGAAAGGTTCATTAAAATGTTTGTGTGCTGTATGAGCAGTTTATTTATACCATAACTATGTTAAGCTGACAGTTAACAGCGCTGTTAATATACTAACAGATGTGAGTTGATCTATTAAAATATACTTTTGGTGTTATTTGTTTAACAGTTAGAGAATACATTAATTCTGTCAGGCATCATACAGTTAACATAGCTGTTTAAGCAATGTGCTATGTAAGCAATAGGTTTACAGCACAACTATGTTAAGCTGACAGTTTACAGTACTGTTAATATACTAACAGATGTAAGTTGATCTATTAAAATACTTTGTTGCTGTTATTTGTTTAACAGTTGGAGAATACATCAACTCTGTTAGCCATCATACAGTTAATAGAGCTGTTTAAGAAATGTCTTATGTAAACAATTGCTTAAAAGCATAACTCTGTTTATTATCATACAGTTTACAGCGATATTTTAATTGATCTTTTTAGCTGATATTTTCAAATATTTAACATTGAGGTTATGTGTCCTTTCTGTTAGCTTACATACAGTTAACAGATGTGTTAAAAAATGATAAACAGCGCGACTAAGTTAATTAGCAGACACTTGACAGTGTTGTTAATATTTTAACAGATTATGATTACTAACAGCTTAAGCGAAGCTGTTAATTTAAAGTATCTTTTTGCTCTTAAGTGCATGACAGATAGATAACATAACAGTTTAGTCAACATACTTACAGTTAACAGAGCTTGTTAATACTTTTACTGAAACGTTTAAGTATTCTGTTGCTGTTAACTTTAAACTAAAAAGCTGTTAATATGTGAATTGGGAAATAGTTTAAAATGAATGTAAATTTTAAACTATTTTATTTAATACTGTATATATTTTAATATGCTGTTAACAGTGCCATTAACAGAGTGAACACAACTAAAAGTGACAATTAGGTAAATAGCAAAATTTCATTTAAAAATATTTAATATTCCGACAAGTAAATCTGACAAATAATGTAAATGTAATTCACATGCTTAATTAAACCCTCTTAAAATGCAAATTTGAAATTTATTAAATTTTAAATTCAATTATTTGTCAACAATAGCGAGTGGATAAATGCAATGCAATTATTTGAGTGCAAACAATGACTTAAACTAGCCATAAACTACTCGAATTTCATTACACATAAATGTGAATTTAGTTACCAACTAAACTCATAGTAAAATTAACACATTGATCACAATTTTGCATGAGTAAATAATTATGAATTCATATTGTTTTCAGTTTATTCACAAATTCGCACAAATTTCACCAAAAATTTTCTATTTACTCTTTTGAACTGAAAGTGCTCCCCTCGTTTAGTGGGTGGAGTTATGCAATTTAAGTAGAAATGTAAATAGAAATTTTCATAGTTTGTAATACTGTTAACTGGCGACAATTGATGCCAGTTAGCTTTTGTCTGTGTTGCAATTGAGGGTACTTGAGAAACTGAAGGGGATTTTTGGGTGGTTTTGGTGGAAACTGTGCTTAACAAAGGTACCAACAACTGTCTAAATAGGTGTAGCAGGAAAATGTATCAAATAAAGCATATATTTTCCTGATCCGCAGCTGAATCGAGTCGATATATGTATATGCGTCTATAGTGCAAGCTGATATCAAGAATTTACTGCTCACTTTTCAGTAAGATTTCCCACCCACTAAATTATCTCTAAAATCATATTTAAGTACTTTAAGCATAAACTTAGCTTAAGCTTAAGACCAAGCTGCCTGCAGGGCATCTTACTGTTGAGCAGACCAGCTAATTGTTGAGCCAAAACAATTTCTGCATAGCACTTGACAAATACGTGCACAGACAGGGACTCAATTCAATTCTGTGCACTTGAAACGTGAATCCGACTGGGAGATGAATAGAGACGCCGTTGGCCAGGCTCGATAACAAAGTTATTGGAGCTGCTGGCCTCGTTGGCTGAAGCGGCCAGAACAGCAGAATCGACAACAACAACAACAACAACAATGATGATGACAAATAGTAATTGTTGTTGTGGTTGAAGTCATATCGCACGCACTGGCCACGCCTACAAACGCCCAGGCAATGTTGTGACTGCTTCGTGCCCTTAACGTTGGCATTGAGGGCATTCCTCATTCCCAATCGCTGTACTATGGGAACAATAACACTTTTTGCTTTGAAAATATTTTATTTCTTTTAAACTTTTTAGAAAAAAATTTAAATGAATTTAAAAAAAATATAAAATTTATTTTTTAATGTGGAAAAAATAAATTTATATTTTTCTTTGTTTTTTTTATTGATTAGATATTTGTTAAAATACAAATATAATTAAAATTAGTTATTCGGTTTTTTTAAAATAGCTAATAACCCGTCCATAAGGGATTACATCTAGCTAGAATTTTAATAAAACATATTTTTGGCTTCTTCCTACGATTAATCTTTAGATTAAACATTACTTTAACGATATCCGTTGATTCACTTCAGAGGTACAGTGGTCACCGCAAACCTCCTTTTTTTGGGAAGCGTGCTCGGAGACTGCTGATGTAGCTTCTTGTTCTGATATATTTAACAATAAAAAAATTTCCTAATATTTATTAAAAGTAACCACAATATATACAGTGAAAGCTCTACTCGCGGACAGGTTACTCAGGCGAACAGCTCCTTTGGTCGGACGAATTGTACAGTCCCAAGAGCATGATTTTCGTACAAAATTATTTCCCGCTGACGGACATCTCCCTTGGGCGGACAAAAGTATTGGCACCGTGGCTGTCCGGTCAAGGGAGCTTTCACTATATACAAATGCTTTTAAATATAAATGTAGAAGATTTGACAGCAAACGTCTTCAAAAAAACTCATATTTCAGTGCCTGTAACCAGATGTAACCACTTAAATAAATAAATTATTATTTATTTTAATTTATGGTTTAAAAAAGTACATTTTAACTATAAATTAAATTAAATTTCTAAGCTACATTTAAAACTGGTATCAGAAATTTTTGAAAAAATTCATTAAAAACTGAGTTTTAAACAAAACATTTGATTTTTTAGTTTAGTTTAACTTTTTGTTTATATAACAACTTTTATAATCTTTAAAAATGTTTTCGAAATAGTTTTCAAAAGGAGTAAATTTAGAAACAAAAAACTTTTTTTATGCCACAATTTTGAACGTTTTGTACCACTGTGCAACGTTGTCGCTGCTGTTGCCTTTACCGTTGTTGGTAACAAGAAGCGTTGTTGGCTTTCGCCACTTTTGGCTTTTGTGCTGACATCGTCTAATTTCAATTTATTTAGCTTCCAATGACAACGCACAAAACGCTGAGTGCATTTTGGAGTCGGTGTTTGTCTGTGTTTTTCACTTGGAATTGGCGGGGGAGGGGGGAGTGGGGGGTGGAGTGGGCAGTGGGGGGGGTGGGAGTTGGTGTAGCAGTTTGAGTTTTAGGGGCTAATTTCGATGTTGATGTCGATGTCTGTCGCCTGCCGACTTTTCCTCACTGCTGAGCGGGCACTTTTCAAGCATAAAGGGAAAATGGAAAATTTGCAAAAGTGAAACGGAGTGGGAAATTTCAGTTCTGGGCACTACTGGGTGTGTGTGAGTGTGTCTTGAAGTCAGCACTTCTTGTTGAAAGAAAAACAAAACAGAGACAGAGAGAGAGAGAGAGAGAGAGAGAGAGAGAGAGAGAGTGGAAAAAAGAAGAAAAACTTGACATTCCACTTGCCCTGGTAAAATCAACAAGTGAAAATGCAAATGTGATTATTTATTAAGCGCTTTAAATAATTCTGACATTCGCTTTTCTTCGTTGTCCCCGAGTTTTCACATTGGTTTTTCATTTCACTTTTCCTGCCTTTCTTCGTACTACTGTCTGCTTTGATTTACCTGTTAGAGGGCAACAGGTTACAGGTAATAGGTTACAGGCAACAGGAAATGGAAATGGGCATGAAAATTCATAGCACTGTGGAGCCAATTGAAAATTCAACAGTAAAATGCAAAATGTTTTGTAATTGCCAACGCCGATGGCTTTTGTCTGCCTTCAGAAACTGAATTTTTCCCCCTTTTTCCCTTCTTCCCCCTTTTTCCCTTCTTCCCCCTTTTCTTTGTCATTTTCCCGCAGCTGTTCGCTGCTTTTCCTTTGCTTTCCCTTTGTTTTCCCTCAGTTTTCTTGAGCTTGATTAAACGTCAATAGGATTAAAGCATTTGGCCATTGTTCCCCTTAGTTGCTATGCATAATTTGGCTTCCACGGTAGCTCCAAAAATATAAATTAAAACAGTAGAGACAACGTCAAAGCGAGTACACTCGACTGCAAAATACGCTGTGGCAGTACAGTCTGCTCTTACTCAATGAATAATTTCTTTTTTTAAATTGTTTAATAATTATTGAACGTATTTGAATACGAAAAATTAGTCACCTGTTGTATGCTTTTAAAAAACTGTTTACACCTTCAGCACAGAGTATAGCAAGAAAATTAAATACATTTGTATTGTGAAGTCAATAAACATGAAATGCCCTGTAAAGAACTGAAGTTATCTGTAGGGAATAAAGTGGGAAAACCTTAAATTAATTGTTTAAAATTTACAAAATTTTATTTTTTATATTTTTTAAAAATTGCTAATCGTTGATAAAAAAATTGTTGGAAAAAAATTTTATTTTTAGTCATATTTGACGTTTTTTGTCGCTCTTTAATTTTATAAAAATTTCAATCGAATTTGTTTTTATTATTACAGTAAAAATGTATGTTTTTAGGCGTGTTTATATACTTTAATTAACTTTTTTAAGTTGTAAAAATATTTTTTTTTTTATAGAAAAAAAGCTAAAATAAAATGTTAGTAATAAAATTAAGAAAAAAATAGTTATTTTAGTAAATATTAATTTAGTCTTAAAAATTGTATTTAATCATTAATTACAATATATTTAAAGTGCTGTCTGCTAAGACTGGCTAAAATGCATAAGCCAGTGGGAATACCCCAAATGTGTAGCGTATTTAATGAGTGTTTTTTTTTTGTCGCGTCTTTTGCTTCAACATGCAAATTAATTTAAAACAATTTCTTTTGCTGGTTTCTGACAAACTAATACACGTCTTTCATACTGCTGACGTTGTGGCACACGCCCCTTCCAACTTCTAACCGCCCCTGCAGGCTTCACTGTACCGTGGGTGGGCGTTGCGTTGCGCTTGCGCTGCGGCCAAATAAGCATCATTAGGCGTTTAGCAGGTGTCTCAGGTAAGCGAGCTTGGCTTGCCACCTTTAAAACATTCTCACAAAACTGACAGACACAACTAAATACTTCATCTATCTTCCTCTCTCCCCCTCCCTCTCTCTCCATCCCTCTTCTCACTGTTTCTCATTTGCTCATACACTGGCATTGTCTGCATGAGAAATGGTCTTTCAAAAATTTCAATGTTACTATGGTTATGTTGTGTACTGTGGGTAAAAAGCACGATTTTTTGACAGGTATTTAATTATTTTATTATTACATATACTGATCCAAATCGGACAACTATATCAATAGGATTTTTTCTTCAGAGTCGGTCAAAAGTATGCTCTTAATATGAATTATTATTAAAAACTTTTGCGTTGACCAAGTAATCTTAGTGAAAGTCACACAGAATATATTTGTCAATAATATAAACATACTGACCAAGTTTCATTCAAATCGGGCGACTATATCGTATAGCTCCCATAGGAATGTTCGGTCTGAATAATGCCCTAAATTTGAATTTGTATGAAAATGTTCTGTGTTTTCCAAGCCATCTGAATTAAACTCAGTAGGGTCGATTGCCTAAACGATTATACTATAATTATTATTTTACCCCATTGTTAATAATATAATAAAACTGAGTAACGGGTATACTAAAGTCGCGAGGCGACTGTATTTGCAATTTCTAATTTAAGCTTTTCATTTTTGATAAATTAAACAAAATTGTTTGTAAAATTTTCTAATTTTTTTTTTTTTAAATTTTATACTTCTATTTGAACTTCAATAGAACTCTATCCATAGTCTATAAAAATGATTGAGCTTTTTGCCCATAGTGAATTGTATCCGAAAAAAAAAAATGGGCGACAGCTGTAGCCGCCGGGCGATTTCATTTAGATGCCGCCTACCTCAAATGTGGCGCCCTCAAGGTGGGATAAAGAATGATAACGGGAAAAGGGTGGGTGTAGAAGAGTGGGGGGGGGGGAACGATGGCTGGAACTGGAGCTTGGGGCGGTGGTGAAAAGGGATACGCTTTTAGAAAAGCAAAAGCGTGTCGAGCCAAAAAATGTGGCAAGGTGTTTGTAACGCAAATGAAGCAGAAAGCAAAGAGTGAATGGCAAATACGTAAGAAAGTATTGTGAACACACACACACACGCACACACACACACGCACACACACACACGCACACACACACATACACACACTCATGGGGACACTCATATGCACACACAAACACACACACACGAACTGAAGAGTTTTGGGCTTTTTGGTCCTTTGTGTGTTGCCTTTTGCTTCTGCGTCACTTCAAGTGGCGTATTGGCAGCTCTGTCCTCGGTGTCCTCGCTGTCCGCTGCATGCAGCATAATGAAGGATAATGAAGATGGATCGCATATCAAGGCAAAAAAAAAAATAAATAAAAGAATGCTTTGCTCTACTCGAACGCTAAATGGAGCCTACGAGTGTTAAGCATATCCAATTTCATGACTAAAACCGGCATAAATTTTTTATACACATTTCAAATTTGATACACAAAAGATTTGTTGGAAATTGTTTTCACAGTTACCTGATAAGTCTATGTTGAATTTGGTGTTAACTTGTTGAAACTGGACTTGAGTATTGGGAGTAAGATTTCAAATTGACTAGAAAAATGTAAGAAATTTAAAAATTTTTACAAATTTTATCTGTTAAATTGAGACGCTGGAGCACCTGTCGTGCCTTGGAGCGCACAAGGCTAAGGTACTTAGGCAAACCAACACTCACCTCAATGAGGGAAGCCTACAATATACCCACAAGAGCGTTCGCGAAGCTCTCCCAGATTCTACAGGACTTTAGGCCATAGTAATCCTCCCTGATCGGTTGACTAAGGGCCATAACTGGTCTATGCTCCGTCCCAAAGTTCAATTATTTAAAGCCCTTTATATTAAAAATTCCAAATGAATTGTTTATTTAAGCATTTTGTGTATTTAATTAGCTAAGAAAATGTGACCATAAACGATATTGTTTGTTCCCATCACTAAGAAAGCAAATTTCTAATGTGTTAACTTAATTGACATTAGTTTAATTGACAGTAATATGCTTGTTGATCTGCTGGTCAACACTGTTTTGTGCGTTGTACACACTAGGACATGATATGCTCATGTTATGGGGTTATCAATTTCCAAATGAAATTACATTAAATTGAATTAACTAATTACATTGATGAGTTTCGACATTGTTCAGCACCAACAAACGAAGGGTCGACCATGAAAATATGTCAATAAACGTGTGAGTGAGAGAGAGAGAGAGAGAGAGAGAGGGAGAGAGAGAAAGAGATGGAAGTATACATAGTATGCATAATGTATCAATTAAGTGAATAATAGATTATTAAATTCGATTCCTAGTCACTGTACTCTGTAATATTACAATGAGTTTATCAAAAGCGGCCTGAAAGCTTCTCTGCTTGATTTTCCAACTAAGATGCTTGATATTCACGTTAATGCGCTTAGTCGCTACTATAGCAATTACACTGCAAACAATTGCATAGTGTCTTCTTAATTTGGACTTTTTTAGATCCCGTACACAAAAAGGGTACAGGGGTTAGTAGCGAAATGTGCGTAGCAGGCAGAAAGTATATATATTCTTGATCAGCATCTATAGTCGAGTCGATATAGCCATGTCCGTCTGTCCGTACTAGAGCTAGAGAGATCAAATTCACACATTATGTGTATGGTGCCATTATTACTATCCTCACCAAGTTTGGTCCGGATCGGACAACTATAGCTTATAGCTCCCATAGGCCAAATCGGTCGAAGATAGGACATTTGTATGAAGGCGTCTAGTATTAGTTGAGCTATCGGAACAAAATTCACACATTATGTGTGTGGTACCATTATAAATATCCTCACCTAGTTTGGTCCGGATCGGACAACTATATACTGTAGCTCCCATAGGACAAATCAGTCAAAAATAATTTTTTGGAAGGTAAAATGCGCGCTAGATCTGAATTCTATATATATATTCAAAGTAGCATATTTATCTTAGTTAATTTTCTCATGCGAATTGTAATTAAAATATGTTAGCCCCAGTTTGTGGCAGTGTAGGCTTTTGGGTACTTTGTGCTTTGTACAAAGCGCGTTATAAATATTGCGCACTTTGCTTTGCAGCTAAAGCGCGATGACTGAATAGATGGATGAATGACTGAACGTATGACTGAACGACTGACTGAATGAATAACTAAATGAATGACTGACTGAATGAATGATAGAATGCATAGATGAGCAAAGAAAACATATTGTGCGTCTTTGATGCTGGCGTCTTTACCATCAATCCAAGTCTTCCTTCGCTTCCTCATTGCTTCTCATTCACTCTTATGCTTCGTATATCTTCATGTCTTCATGATTTTGTCCTTGCATGACGAAAGACGCCGTAAGCCTAGCATTGCCATGGCAATTTATTCCGCAACAGTTGGGTAAATTTCATAAGGACCTGACCTCACAATAAGCCCAAGCACACAGGCTAAGTCAATCTAGCCAAAGCAATCTCATGCCCATTCCCATTCCCATTCCAAATCCCAATCCTATTCCCATTCCCATTCCCAATCCCCTTATACTTCTCCCTATAGTCCCATAGTATACTGAACGTATTTGGTTATATTGAATCTGTGTTCAATTTTGTGTGATGTGGACACAAAGAGCCCGCAGGCGATTCGTTTAGCTTTTTACTGATTCACATGTGACACACATACTATATTGATAGATTTTTTCACATACACACTATATATACATCCGATTGTATATATATTTGCTGTAGAATTTATCTCAACTCGTGTGTGTTTGTGTTTGTTTTTGTATCTATGTGTCACTTGCTGTCTCTGCAATTTACAACAATTTAATTTGCACATGACTTGAACTAAGCCGCATCTAAGCTACCAAAATGCATTTTTCCTGACCTCTAATACCCCGCCCATACCTGTCCACCTGCTCAAACCAATTAGCAAGTCAATGTGCCAGCAAAAGGTGTCAACTGATGCCAGAATATTCTATACGTTAAATTGTTGGCTATATTTTCACTCGTATTTTTTTTTTTTCATTCTATATTTGGATTTCATTTTCACATGCTCGAACTAAACTGCAAATTCCAAGTAAAGTACTTTAAATGCATTTTAGCAACACGTAGTGTCTGTAAATACAAATTTGCATTGAAAATAGAGTTTAGTTATCAATAGTTAAGGCGATTTCTGAAAGTGAAAGTTATAGATGCATTTATTTGAGGTCAATAATCACACAGTTTCTGTGGTTTATTTTGCTAGGAAATTTACATTAAACAATAGCTTTTGCTTTTAGAAGAAATCGATTTAGTTATGGAGAGGGCAATCGATTAAACCGATTATTTATGGTGCAACAAGCAATTAGGAAATCTGTGAGTTATTTTACTTTTTGTAAATTCTTTGCGAAACGAATATATATTCAAATATCGATAACTATATTTATCGATTAATATCAAAATATATCTTAAACTATCAATAATTATGGCAATCGATTAATTGCAAGGTATATCTAAATAATATAATTAATAGTTACAATAATCGATAAATATAAAATTATAATTTAAGCTATCGATAAATGAATTTATCTATAATATATTGTATATTAGAGATATATAGAATATATCGTAATATATCAATAATTACATTAATCGATAGATATCAAAATATACTTGAAATGATCGATAATTACATAAATCGATAAATAACAAATTGTATTTAAAATTATCGATAAATACGTTAGTCGATAGATACCAAAATATGTCCTAAATGATCGATTGTTACACTAATTGATAAATGACTAAATATATTTTAAGTAATCGATAAAAAGTTAGAAATTTATTTTTATTAGAAATGTAACTATATGTGTGACAAACTTTTTATCATCGATTAATCGATAAGTTACAAAACACCTTTTGAACTATCGATGCATATCTATTTTTACTAGAAATTGAACTACGATATTAACAATTTTTTTGTCTTCTTTCACTTATATAAACTTTTATAACACTCAAACAAAAATCAAAATCAGCTGCTATTAATTTTCTAGTACAAAATGAATTCCCAAAGTGAATTGCGTTAAATTCACATGAATATGCGATATTTTACGAATCGTTTAAAAACACTTATAATTGCGAGCACAATTCAAAAGTAGTTTGGCATAGAATTACAGTCCATAAGAAAGCAATAAAGACAATAATTGTGTTATGGGAAGGCGCACATTGAGCACTGCTAAAGCCAACGATAGAAAGGGACGGATAGTCAAAGAGTGAGATAGAATGAGAATTTAGTTATGTGTTGAGTGAGAAACAAATGGATCGTAAATTTATCAGCTATCTGGTAGATGATTTTGACCAATTTCATTGGAGTCTGCTGTGAAAGTCAATTGGTTTTGATCACGCCCACAATAAATTTGAACAAGAAACAAAAAACTAGCTTTTTTGGGATGGGGGGCAATTTTGCAAAAAAAAAAAATATATTAAAAAAATTGTGTTCATTAAAAAAAAAAAAAAAAAAAAAAAAAAAATTAGCGGCCTCAAGTTAATTAAAAAATTCTTGGGACATGCAACAAGTTGACGGCTGGCCATGACGCACGAGAAATCGCTAAATTGTAGAATTTTTGAATTGTAGAATTGTAGAACTGTAGAATTGTGGCATCGTTCTGCCCGTCGCATCTATTGATAGAATTTATGATTGCCATTGAAAATGTTGAAATTATGAAAGCCTTTGTATGTGCTTGTGAGCATGTGTTGATGTATGTGTGCAACATACTGTGTTCACGGCGATGGCCTTTCTATCATTTTCATTTTCATCTATTTTCCACACCAAATTCTTTTTTTTTTTTTTTTTTTGGTATTTTTGTCAGACGAAATAAATTTATTGAAAACACGTTGCCAGCCGCCAATAAATGAAACATAAATTCAAAATTCAGCACTGGCGACATAGTTATACCCAATGTGCATATAAAAATGTATAAATACAGTATGTATATATAGATTTGTGCTATAGCTGTGTGCATGATAAATAGACATACTTATGATTGCACGGGAAAAAAATTCAAAAATCGGAGATTAACTTTGAGAAATTGCGAAGAAAACTGAGTTTTTCTAATTAATTTTAATTTTTCAAAATTAATTTGTATTAAATTTTATTTTCTTGATAAAAATAAAAAACTTGAAATTTAGTTTAATATATTTTTTTTTTTTCATTTTTACCGACTATTTTCGATTTTGTTTTAATTTGTATTCTTGGCTTAAAAATTACTATTAAATTTTATGTTTTCTTGAATTAGAATATAAAATAACTTCAACTTTAGTTTAATTTATTTACTCTTTTTCTTTAGTAACTTAACTTTTTTTCTAACTTTTTTAAAATTTATTTTTTCATTTAAAAATTATTTTTATTAGATTTTATTTTTTTAAAAATATAAAACTTCAACTTTAGTTTAGTGGATTTTCCGTGTTCTTTTACCTACTAAGCTCAACGCTTCTATCGTTTTTAACATTTAATTATTTATTTTAAATGTATTTCTATTAAGTTTTATTTCTTTGATAAAAATAAAAACTTTAACTTCAGCTTTATATATTTTCCTTAAGTCTTTTTGCTCAAAGATTTGCATTTTACTGTTTTAAATTGTAAAAAACTTTTCTAAAATTCGATTTTAGTTGTTTTCTGCAGTGTAAATACATTTGCATCTTATGGTTTTCTCTCTGGTCGCCTTTAAACATTTTCTCAATTGCATCGTTAAGGCGTTCCCATGTGTAACATAACATTTTGAGGTCATGTGGCGCTTAGTTCCGTAAATACTCACCATATAACCGTAAATGTAACCCATTGGCATACCCCATACCCCATACCCTATACCCATATCCATTTCTATACCGATTTCGATTGGGCGTAACCGTAGTTAAACCTAAATGCCGGATAGTTTTTGCGTCTGTTTAAAGTTGCCTTTGGCAAACCGAACATAAATGCAATTGAAAAGCCATTTAAGAGCGCATCAATGGAGCCTAAGATGTAGAATATGTTGACTACCGTTTCTATGGGTGAGGTGGGGCATGACCCTTTAGCTAAAAAGACCACAGCGTATTATAGACAAGTTTCAGGCACTCCAAACACACACACACATACACACACTAACACTCTGTGAATGCACTGAAAGGGATGCTTAATGGAGCCGCTCCTCAATCCATTGCCAAGAAATTTGCTTAAACAGTTGCCAACAGCTGTTGTTGTACAGCCCTTCTCTCCACAACCCCCCCCATCCCCTCTTTCCAGCACGTCCCAACTAAAATCAAGAATAAGAATTTACCATAACAAAAGTGCATATAATTCCATTGTTCATTATAAACATGCACAACAATTGTATACACAGTTCTTTGCTTTTCAAACTGAAACTGTGAGATAAAACGCAAACTATGAGATAAAAATAAAATTTGCTAGATTTTGCCAATATAAGTATTGCATAAAAGAGTTTTGTTTTTACCTGGTCGAGTCTATAAATTTATGATTTAAATTGTCAAAGATTTTCTCGCAAAACTCAAACTGAATTTGGCAAATTTTGGGTTTTTTCTGAAGAGTTCACAAAGTAATTAATGTTGATCAAAGACTTAAACTTAAACTCATTAAATAAAGTATGTTTTAATTAAAGCAGAACAAATTGACAAACAAGATTTTATGAAGAAAAGAAGATTTTTAGACCTCGTACTCTAAAAAAGAGTAGAGAGGTCTATTAAGTTGCCCTGACCGAAATGTGCGTTACAGGCAGAAGAAGACATTTCCGACCCCATAAAGTGTATATATTCTTGATCAGCATCAACAGCCGATACTATATAGCAGTGTCCGTCTGCCCGTCTGTCGGGTCCTCTGTCCATCCGTTTGTCTCTCCGTCCGTCCGTGTGCATGAATACCCGAATCTTCTAAACTACAAGAGCTAGAGCTACCAAATTTGGAATGAAAGTCCGTCTACTTCGCGAGCAAATCAAGTTTATTTCAAATCTTTGTCACGCCTTCGCAATTTGTAAAAAACAATTTTCACATCGCCATAACTTTAAAACGACTGGAGTTAGAAAGATCAAATTCACACATTATGTGTATGGTACCTATCTAACTATCCTCACTAAATTTGGTCCGGATCGGACAACTATAGCCTATAGCTCCCATAGGACAAATCGGTCGAAGATTGGCCATTTGTATGAAAAAACGAGCACTACGGGGTCTTTTACAGTCGGCTCGCCCGGTTAGCCTTATTTACTTATAATTACTGCATTTTATTCTTAAAATCAGTAGAAAAGTTAAGCCAACTGTTGTTGATACGAATTGCAAATATAAGTAAATATATAAGCTTAGAACTACCCAGGAAAATAAAGTTAAATAATTTAAAGTGTTGAAGCAACTGAAATGAAGTCAACTTAAACTTTTTTGTGGTTAAATGATGTATAAAGAATGCTTTAATCAATTGAAAACACTTGAAACAATGGCAAACCTTTTACGATTATTGGTATTGGAGAGCACTTTAATCAATTAAGTTAAGCAAATTTTCTTATTGCACATTTGCGTCATCTACTGTCTGTAGTTTGCAGTTTGCAGTTTGCAGTTTGTCATTATTTCAATTTGTAATTGAGTCAAAATGACAAACGTTGTCCATAAAGCCACTCCACTTTATCATTTGATGGTCTCTTGAGGTTTAGCTCCTTCATTCACAACGCAACACGCAATGTGGCAACGCTGGACGAGGCTTTTGTGAAATGTTCAATGATTACAGCTGCAAAGGAAGGTTGTGGGGTCATGTCTTAAGATCGGGATAATTGGTAATTGAAGGGAGGGGGAGGGGGGGGGTCATGAGGCAATTGCATTTAATTGCAAGACTCAATGCAATTAGTCAAATGCCAAATAGCAACTACATTAAAAGCTGTGTAACAACCGCAATAACTAAAATTAACCAAATGCAACACGCAAACACTTAAAATGT
The DNA here is from genome assembly GCA_018903735.1 of Drosophila cardini. Taxonomy (NCBI): domain Eukaryota; kingdom Metazoa; phylum Arthropoda; class Insecta; order Diptera; family Drosophilidae; genus Drosophila; species Drosophila cardini. The sequence goes on along the minus strand of JAEIGM010000008.1, from coordinate 4,439,014 downwards.
TCGTAATAAGTAGCCCTGTAATGTGACATCATTGATAACTACACTGTTCGAAAATACCAGAGATTTCGATACCGAAAATATATGATGATTTGGTTGACAGTTGAAAATTCTTATTCATTACATTGGAATCTTCATCAAAGTTATGGAAAACTTATCAAGAAGTTACTTTTGTTTGTGGTCTTAAAAGTTAAAAGAAAAACAGTTCTGAATAAAGGATTTTTTGAACTCGAAAGTGGAAAGCATAAGGTTCGTAAAGTATTGGAATATATTGGTGTAATGCTTGGGGAGGAAATTTGGAATTTATTATAAATAAACTGAGAATTCTTTATCGTAGTTCAAGATAAGTATTAAATGAATTTTCTTAGTTGATAAATTTGATAAACTTCCATATTTTTTTGAAGTACTTGGTCCCAAGCACACTTGTTTTCTGCTAATGTGAGCTTGATTAAAGACTACGATTTACAAACTGCGTCTCTTAACAGTAAATATATATATGTATATATGTTATGTGCTGTGTTCTGTTAAATTGTCTGGGTCAGCTAAACTTAGCTGGCCAAAAAATACCCATTCACCCACAAAGCGTTACACGCACCACTTATCCATCCGTTAGACATCGCATATTCAATAATAATCCCTCGCCTGGCATTAGCTACAAATGGTATTTGCTATCTCTTTTCCTCTCCCTATCCCTATTTCTATCCCTGACTCTGTCCCGTTTTTGCCAATATCTGTCTCAGTCGCTTATTGCAACACTATGTGGCACGTTTAATGTTTCCAACTAAAGCTCCACAATATTTTTTCATATGAATACGATAGCAGTCACTCTACAGTACAGTGAACATCCGTCGATTGCGCTTGGATTTAACTAGATTAGCTGACATAGATGATTAGTAACGTTAGTTAAAAGCTAAACAAAAAAATTTGTTTTTTTTTATAAAAAGTTTATTTGAATATTTATTAAATTATAAATTTATGAAGCAAAATCTACATAAAGCCAATTGTTGACTTAAAAGGAATTTGTGCGGGGAAAAATTTATTGAATTATAAATTTCTGCAGGAAAACTCGGAGAAAATTTAAATTGTTTATTACAAAAATAAATAAATTATTCTTTTCATTTTCTTTAACTTGTGAAAACCAACTTTGAATGCTACAAAATGTTGTTTATTCTGTTAGCATGAACAAAAGTTTTATTAGGTTCAAATGTGCTTATAATTGTCATAGTTTCTGCACTTAATTAAGTGTACTCACTAATTGGCTTAGTATTAAGTTGCCACTTAAGCTGTATTTAAAGGATTATATGTATCACATATGCTGGTTACATTTATGTAATCAACACTGTACATAGCTAGCTGCTCAAGCGTTCAATTTGTTTTTAGCTTTCTTTTTTTTTTTTTTTTGTTGATTTTCTTTCGTACTGTTCTCTTTGTTGTAATTTGCCTCGAATGGGGAAAATGCGAGGTTTTCAATGTCTGACGACGGCTTCTTGTTGTTTGAGTTTCGAAATTGTAACGTTTGAAACCACAGAAATGAGTTTAAACGCGACACACGACACACAGCACACAGCACACAGCACACAATACACAACACACGACACTCGACACACGTCACATGATGCACACGTGGGGTTTATTCAGTCCTGGGATGGTGCTGATGATGCTGCTGCTGGTGCTGCTGCTACTGCTGCTGCTGCTGCTGCTGCTTAGTTAACTGTACAAATATTGGCTACGACCAGGGCAGAAGGCAAAATTTCCGTCTGTCCCCCTTAATGTCAGTCAACCCGTAAACTACTTTTGCTTCTGTGTCTGCTTTGGATTCTGTTGCTGATTCTGCTTCTGATGTCTGCTTGACTTCAATGTTGCCCATAAAATTGGCTAAAAGTTTTTTCCAACATCAAACTATTTATGAGCTTTAAATGTTGATTATTATTTTTGACTTTGTATAAAGTGTGGATTGCTTTTGACACGTGAATGGATTAACAAAAATTTTCACTTTGGTTTAAAGTTAGGCAAAAGTGATCAACTTATAAAAAATTCAAAAATTGGTAGATACGGTAAAGGAAAATATAAAGGATTTAAGCGTAATATCACTAACCATACAACACATAGATGCGTCAAACGCAAGATTTTTTGATAGCAAACGCTTGCCTACTCATGGACCCCCAGAGAGCTTCGGCAAAAAGCCGAACGCAATAGCGCCCCGGCGAGTCGCTCGCCGCTCAGCAAAAGGCGAAAATAATTTAGTCTGCCTCAGTCAGCGAAACGATGAGCACGGCTATGTCGCTTGTGTACTCGTTTCGCTTTTATATGTTTGTCTCTTTCTAGCATGCCAGATACACACAATATGTGAGTCTCGTAACGGCAGATTTCAGCAACCAGCTCACTGCTAAATTTTCTGTTTTCAACAAAATTGCGATCCAGCTAGGAAGTTAAGCTGCTTGTATAGGGATATGTATGGTTTTAAGCCAACTGCGTGCAAATGTCGCGGTGGCGCTGGTGATTAAGTGCTCGATCGACGGGCATTGAGTCGTGGGTTCGATTCCTGGTCTGCCATCAAATAAAAAATCTTTTATTGTGTTGTTAAAATGTGTTGAATTACCGAAAAACTATTGTTTATTTAGCAAATCGTTAATAAACCATTGAAATAATTTTTTAAAATTAGGTTTTGTTAAAAAAAAAATTTTAATTTAATAAAAACATGCAACAACTGAATATTTGAATTATCTACTTTTAAAGGACTGACCGCGACTCGAACCCACGACTCCGCGCTTGCCGATCAAGCACTTAATCATCTGCGCCACCGCGACATTTGCACGCAGTTGGCTTAAAACCATACATATCCCTATACAAGCAGCTTAACTTCCTAGCTGGATCGCAATTTTGTTGAAAACAGAAAATTTAGCAGTGAGCTAGTTGCTGAAATCTGCCGTTACGAGACTCACATATTGTGTGTATCTGGCATGCTAGAAAGAGACAAACATATAAAAGCGAAACGAGTACACAAGCGACATAGCCGTGCTCATCGTTTCGCTGACTGAGGCAGACTAAATTATTTTCTCCTTTTGCTGAGCGGCGAGCGACTCGCCGGGGCGCTATTGCGTTCGGCTTTTTGCCGAAGCTCTCTGGGGGTCCATGAGTAGGCAAGCGTTTGCTATCAAAAAATCTAGCGTTTGACGCATCTATGTGTTGTATGGTTAGTGGTAATATCTTATTATTTTTTATGCGCAAATTTTAAAAGTACAAATTTAAATAAGTAAGAAAGGTTACAGTCGAGCGAGCCGACTGTAAAAGACCCCGTACTCATTTAGTGCGTTTTTTCCATACAAATAAGTAATTTTCAACCGATTTGTCCTATGGGAGCTATAGGCTATAGTAGTCCGATCCGGACCAAACTTGGTGAGGATAGTTATAATGGCACCATACACATAATGTGTTAGTTTGGTTACAGTCGCTCAACTAAAACTTTATGTCTCCATATTAATCACCAATTTTCGGCCGATTTATCCTATGGGAGCTATAGGCTATAGTAGTCCGATCCGGACCAAACTTGGTGAGCATAGTTAAAATGGTATCATACGCAAAGCGAGTAAGTTTGGTTGCGATTGCTCAACTAAAACTACATGTCTTCATACAAGTCACCAATTTTCGACCGATTTGTTCTATAGGCTATAGTTGTTCGATCCACATTAAACTTGGTAAGAATAGTTATAATTATGATACACACATAATGTGTTAGTTTTCTTGCGATGGATCACCTAACACTAGATGTCTTCATACAAATTTCCCATTTTCGACCGATTTGTCCTATGGGTGCTATAGGCCATAGTTGTCCGATTAAGGCATGATTTCTTAATATCTCTTTGTTTATTAAAGCTCTTAATATTTTCAAACAGGTTCTTTAATACTTATTAAATTAGTTACAACTACAGTTAACTTAAGTGCATGGAAATTCATAATTCATATAAAACGATACTAACTAGAAATGATGTTTAAATTCAGTTTCTGTGTAATTTCCTGATTAGCCAACTTTATGAATGCATTTAATATTATTATTTCTTGCTATAAAATGACCAATTGCTGTTGAAATGTGTTCGTTGTCCTTGATTGCAACTGGAAGAGTTTCTTATTAGACAATCTTGCCACGCCGCATGGTCTACGTGCTGTGGTTAATTCATAAAAAAAAAAAAAAAAAAAAAATAAAAAAAAAAAAAAAATAAAAATATGAAATGCATGTTGAACGAAGCGCATAAATTGCTACTTGAGGGGGTTTGGGGAGTGTTGGCATGCCAAACACAATTTTGCTATTAGTGAAAAGGATTTTATTGCAATTAGAAAATGCACTTTACGCGCTCAACGAACCAGCAGAACTAGCAGAGGGGAAAGAAGAAGAAGAAGTAGAGCTCAAATGGCTTAGAATACGCACGACATTGGAATACCCCTTAATTAGGTTCAGCTGGGAGTTGTCAATAGCAGCGGTTAATAAAGTGTTGCATATTTTAAGGCGCTGGGTCTTGGTTTCAAATTTCGGAACAGCTATATCTTTTGGAATATATACGAACATTATTAACTTTCGAAGGAGCCAATTTTTTAAAAATACTTTTAACTGAAAAATCATTGCATACTTTAGGGCTTTATATCTGTTTCTGCTTAAAGCCACTATATCTTTGGTTGTATATTACTTAAAAATGTCTGACTGCTGCAATTGTTAACATCTTTATTGATTGAAATATACCCCAGTTCATTGTAACCCTAACTCAAAGTAAAGGTCATAAAACTGTGAGTGAAAGATAGCGAATACCGAGTGCTTTTAGGGTTTACATTGCCATGGACAACCATTTGGTTTAATGAAGCATATTAGACCACAAATTAAGCAATTAAATATGCATGAAGATTATGATTTGCATTATTCATATAATTTATGCGCATTGAAGCAGCGCAATTGCATTTCCAAATACAATTTCAATTGCATTTCCATAAAATGGACCCGACCCGACGCGTTGCGACGCGTTGCGACGTGTTTTGCAAATTTGTTGTTATTGTTGTTGTTATTTTTATTATTATTATTATTTTTATTGTTGTTGTTAAACTTTTTAGTTGAATTTATTTATTTTTGGGCTTGTTTGTTTGTTTGTTGGCGCTTATTGTTGCTGTAGAAACTGTCAAGTGCACAAAAGCAAATGCAAATATAAACACAAGTCGCTCTCACTCGCTCTCTCTCTCTCTCTCTCTCTCTCCCTCTCCGTCTCCCTTCCCCTCTCTCACTGTGTACACTGCATTCGACAGTTGAGAGTTTTGTCTGCATAAATATTATTACATTCAGTTAACATCGCAAAGTTGTGTTTTCTCAGCTATACCCTGTAAAAAAACGCTCTAGAAAATGTGTCACATTCACTAGATTTCTTCAAATTGTGATATAAACAATAAACAATAAATTGTTTTTATATGCAATTCTATAGCATTCATAATAAACAACAATAAAAAACTTCATACGAATCAATAAAAATGTAAAAATGATCTGAAAAAATGTTTCTAGATAATAAATTGCCAATTCATTTGTCGATATTTTTCAATGAAATTATCGATTGAGACAGCTGTTATATATGAGATTTTTATAGTCATTCATTTGATCGTGTGTTGTGTAAATTTCCCTCTGTTGTTGTTGTTGTTGTTTTTGCTAAATACTTTATTATATTATATTGCAGTGCTCGTAAATAATTGATATTGTAGTTGTAGTTGAACTCATTTATTTTTTTTTTTTTTTTAGTACTTGTATGTGTCGGCAAACTATCTAATTGATTTGGTAATTACTCACACGCCCCCTTCCCTACTACTCCCCACTCCGCCTACACGTTTGGTCTGTGAAGGGAGACAACATTTCATTCGTATGCCCATTAAATTTGTAGGACAGTCGAAACTTTGTCATTGTGTCATGGCATTTAATAATTTACAGCTTTTCTGCGGTTTATTGTTGTTCTTTCCGCTTGGCAATACCCTTTGCTGATTGGCAAATAGGGTAGCATAATTTATTAGGTGTTTTAGAGTGGTACTTAGCGGTATTAAGCAGCTTTTGTGCTGTGAATTTCTGGCTTTAATAAAAAGTGGAAACTGTAAGAAGTTTAAAAAAAGTATTTTAAGCATTAAAGTTAAATTGAACTAAAAATTTTAAATTTATGTATTTAAATATACATTTTAATGCCCATAAAATAAAAAAATTATATTTTGTGTTTTATATTAAATGTTTAACTATTTTATTTAAAGAAAAATAAGTTTTATTGCTGACATAAAACCTTTTAAAATATAAAAAATAAAATAAAAATAATTCTCTTTTAGAATTTATTTAAAATAATAAAAATATATAAAATTTAAAAACTAAATGTATTTTTTATGTAAAATTTTTTAGTTACTACGTTTAAATACTACTTTAAAAAGTTAGAGCATTCGCTAGTCGCATAGTCTAAACATTTTAATTGTGTGTTTTGACGTTTGTAGAAGCGTCAAAGCAAATATTTCAATTCAAAACACACTCACACATCGCACATGGCACACACACACGCACACACACACTCGTGTGTGTTTGCTTTAAAAATAAAAATTTGATGAAAACAATATAAAAATTGTTGAAAGCATTTGTCGAAATATTTATGGTGCGCTATATTTACTAATAGTATACACACATACACACACATATATAGTATATAAATATATATATTTTTTATGTCATCTTTATGCTTTATACAAATCGCATGCAATTAAACGACCGACATATATAAATTCGTCTTCATAAAGTGTATATATAAATATTATTTAATATTTATAAGTACACGTACTTATAGTTTATGTAGGTTTATAGTTTAGTGCCACTGCCAAAAGGGTGTTGAAAACTTAACGCGGCGTATGAGCGATATTTAATTAGCTGCGTTCTGACTAACAAACAGACCTTACTCTTTGTTGTTGTTGTTGTTGCTGTTGTTGTTCCTCATGTGTTCGCTCTTCGAAATGTAAACAAATTTATTTAGTTAACAAGCAGGAAAATTTATGTGTTTTTTTTTTTTGTTGGGGCGAAAATCATTTTGCAACTTTTAATTTTTCTATTTTCTCAACCGTAAAATTGTGCAGAAAATTGCTTAATTTGAAAACTTGTAGATTTCGAAAATGAAAGAATAAATTCAAAAATAAAATTGAGAAAAACGTGAAATGAATTATTGCAATTTGCCAAACACACACACACACACACATGGAGAGAGAAATTGAACATTATTCTGATCTGACAAAGTGAAATTCGTTTATTGTTATGACTTAATTAATGCTCTTCGATTTGGTAACACATTCAGCTTTTGGCCTCTGGGAGATCAGCTGTAAAGTTTCACTGTCGTCTGTTTTCTGCTTTTGTTTGCCATAATTTATCTTATATGGTTATGATTTATGTGCTTTGACATAACTTGGCTTCTTCGCTGCGGCTGCAGGTGTGCTGATAGCCGCTTTTGTATCATATTTTTATGGCTGACTGTTTCGCTCGCCAATGGACATGTCATATATTTTTATACCCGTTACCCTATGAGATAAAGGGTGGATACCCTAAAGTTTTTACCTATATTTCAAAACGAAAATGTATAAAAATTAAAACTTACCTTAGCTTAACATAATTTTAAAATATTTTTTTTTTTAATTTTTAAAAGATCAGACAATTTTATATTTTATTTAAAATATATATATAAAAAATTATATCCAATTGTTCTTGTTTATATATCAGAAAGCTTACAATAAAATTAAGCTTTTAAGCAATAAAAAATATATATTTAATAGACCTATTTGGGATTTTTTATAATCCAAAAGTCGTAAAGTTGGATTAAGCCATTTAGCAATTAAAAACCTATATATTTCTAAGGTAAATTTCTGATTTTTTTCTCAAGATATGTCAGTCTCTATCGTCAATGCCATTACGCGATCAAAGCTTTATGCCAATTTCACGCTACTAAAACCATTAGAATTGTCCAAATGTGCAAAAGTTATAGAAACCAAAAGTGCTAAGTTCAAATCTTTATACTTAAATCTTTTTATTTACTTCTGAGTCAGATCAGTAGCGAAAATAAAAGCTTTTAGTTACTATATAACTCCTGCGCCTAAAACTAGGCAGTAGTTTAAAGCAAATTGTAACGCTAAGTGTCCTAACGGGTATCTTGTAGTTGGTCCATAGACTTCGTACTTTCGCAGCATATATTTTCAGGGCATAAAAGAAATCTCTCTGATATTTATTAGCGCCAACATAACTTAGTATTTTATATAACATTTTATAACACTAAGACCAAATAATTTATGTAGTGCAGTATTTTTTATAATGTAGTATTATGCTACCAGCCAATCATTGGGTAGATATAAACGAAAGTTAAGCCAAATTAGCGATAGGACAAACATTGACAGTTGACAAAATGACATTTGCACTGAGTTAACTTTTGAATTAAATTTTTTGTTCGATTTAACTTTAGCATAAATTTTACGAATACGTAGAAAACATGTTGAAACTTGGCCAAAAAAATGCTGTCAAATGGCAAACGGCAGCAACTCCATTTGTTTTTCGACTGACGTTGACACTGTGGAACATGTTGTAACTTGTCAGGCTCGTTAGAGAAATGAAACCAGATCAGATCGCTGCCAGCATTGCACAAAATGGAGAAAAAAGAGGATAGGGAGAAAACCAATAATCGAAATGGATAAAGTTGCTCCGTTGACTATTTGTCATTTGTTTTTATACCCGTTACTCGTTGTGATAGGGTAAATTTTTGCATTCTTAGAATTAAACCATAAAACATTTTATTGAAATCAATCATCGTAGCGTATAATATAGCTGTTTAAAGACTGCTAGAAACTCGAGCACCAGAAAGTATGCAACAGTTTTTGTTGTTTTGTGTAACAAGATTAACCGCTATTTTTCAGTGGAAGTGGCCAATAAAATTAGCTTTTTTTTTGCTTATATTTTCGATTTATTTTTTATTTTTACAATCCCCATTTGAGGCAAATTTATTTCTCTCACTTTGCTAATTATTGTTATATATTTTTATTTTTACCATTGAAAGTAATTATACAACGGGTAAAATAAATAATAAAAAGGTATTACGGCAAAAACTTTTGTTCACCTGAAGTCAACAACCTTTTGGTACTTAGTTTTTTTTGTGTGACCTGAGATTAGTTCAGAATTTCGTTGCAAAAATCATCAAAGCACAAAACCCAAAAAGAAAAAAAAAAAAAAAGTACAAAAATAATGAGAACAGGAAAAAAAAGAAGCGAATCCTTTGACCAATTCAACAGCATAAAAGAAAGCAAAGTTCAACCTTTTTTAATTTCTTTCTTTTTCTTTTACTTGTATTTAGTTTTATTTACTTGTTTGCTTTCATAATACACTTTCAGTAATGTAGATACTCAAAATCGAGTTAACGTATTAAAAAATAAAATATATACATTTTAAACAAAAAAAAAAAAAAAAAAAATACAAAGTTATTTTAATAAGTTAAAATTATATAAAGAAATTACATAAAAAATATAGAAATTTTTAACTTACCCATAAGTATAGTGTTTAGTTAAGAAAACTATGAGTTTTGGCAACTCCTTAATTAGAAGTAGCAGAAATGACTCATTAAATTTGTTTTAGATTTAACTTTTAGTTGAGTAATTTAATTTGCACAGTTTTTCTAGAGTATTTACTGTTCGGAATTGTGGTTATAATTGTTCAACACTTTTATTTAATTTGTTATTTTTGGGTATTTTTAGGTTCGGTTGCTTGGTACCGATTTTGCAATGCTCAGTACTTGGCTTTGTGGTTCGTTTGCTAAGCGTGCTTCAAAACGGATAAAGCAAAGGAGATGCCTTTATTGAAAGAACACACATACACACATATATATTTACATACACACACTCACAACAAGTGCAAACATGTGTAGGCAGCACAAATTTTAAAAGTTTTGAAAGCAAACAACAGCAACAATAAAAACAACAACTAAATTGAAAGACTGCCCAGTTGATTTAGTTGTTGCTGTTGTTGATGTTTCTAAATATTTACAAAAATAAAAGCGAAAATGAAAAACGTTAAACTAAAATAAAAAACCAAACAAATCATCATTCGACTATAAGCTACCCGTTAGTTTTGTTTCTCTGGGAATACTTCAGTGAACTAAAAAGTCATGCATACTTTTAGGAGCTCAAGCATATTGGCTATTGCTTTAGTTATATCTTTGAAAAACCAGCACCTTTAGTCCCTAGTTTAGCTATATGCATTGTTTGCTCAAGTGCATCAACACTTTAATATACCCTTACTTCACGTTTGCCGGGTATACAAAGCATAAAAAAACTATTAATTGCTCGAAAGTTTTTAAGTCGTCGCTTCTTGATCGTTGTATTTGTTTGTTTGTTTAGGTAATTAAAAATATGGCCGTGCATATGTTTTTTTTTTGTGTTTCCCTCTTTGCTTTACATACATACAGATATATATGTATGTACATATATGTATTTTTTATATAATTTTTTATGTGCGAGCTGAGTTGAGCTGACTGGTCGGTAGTTTATGTTGCTGCCAAACAACATCAATTAAAGCTGCCAGTGACGTCAGATCCATCAATCGGGTTGCTTCAAACCAAATTCTTGTCTGTTGGCACTCCTCCTTTTTTCCTGCCTCCCTCCCTCTCTCTCTCTCTCTTTCCCACTCTCTTGCTGTCTCTTTCTTCTTAACTCTCAATGGCTATCCTTATATAATGCCCTTGTTTTTGGTATTTTCCATATCGTATGCGTAATGCTTTGAGCATTTCAACTGGGCGCTTTGAAGGCTTACATAAGATGTCCAGAGCGCTCACTAGGCGGCAACGACAACAAACATTAAACCACGTGTAACACTATACATGTGAATCTATCTGCGTATGTGTGTGTGTGTGTGTAGAATTGTGTTTGTGTGTGCGTACATTAAATTGACACAATTGTCGACAATGTCAATGCCTTTGCCCTGGTCAGCCTCAACGCCAGCATTACAGTGGTAAAAATCACATGATAACCAATCTAAATTTAATTGCACTGAAACTACATGCAAGTAGTACACACATGAATCTACATTTGATAATGAAAAACACTCATTTCAAATAGGTAAAGAGAAAATTGTAAATTCATTTCAATTCAAAATTGATTTTGTGCCACTGTCGTTGCCTTCCGGCGAAGTTGAGAGCGTATTCCAACACGCAGGCGTTTGAATACCTTTAAGTTGCACTCAAAGTAGACAAAGCCACTCAAAGCAATTGACTCAACTCATGTTGTGAACTCATTAGAAGCAACTCACTCAATGTTATGGCAAAGCCGCTTTTCTTGATTACTTCTCTGTTGTTGTTTTAGTTGTTTTTGCTTTTGTTGCTATTCTTACGCTGTATTTTGCATCGTGCGTTGCCCTTCTCGAGATGGTTGCTGTTTGTTGCTTTTATGTAATTACATTGCTTTCCTTTATTTTCTTTTTGTTTTTTTGACTGCTTTCCCCCTTAGCTTGTTTTTCATTTTTCTTATTTCGTACTTTCTTTTTTTTGGGATTTTTGCCCGCTTTGGATGGCGTTGTTACCTTTTGGGCCCGCCGCCATTTTGTTCTGAAGCATCCATAAATTGTAATTAAAGTGAATGGAGCGCAGCCATTGTGTGTCTGTGTGTGTGTATTTGTTTGTAATAATTTTGGTGTGTGTGTATGTAGCATGCAAAAAAACATTGAAAGTTAGCTTAGGTACAAGTGTGGGAACATAACTTTTTGGCGCCAAAATTTTGAGGCGTGACATCATTACAAACAAGTTGCAACAAACTAACTTTTAATTAGATTACTTCACGTTGCAGCTGTTGCATGTTTGACACACTTGCCATGCCCCAACGCCAATACTAACACCAACACCAATACCAACACAAACACCAACACAAACACCAACACGGAGACAGTACAGTCTTTTTGGCTCATTCCTTTAGTCAGTAGCAAACATTTGACCTTTGCGTATACTTAATGTGAATTATATAAGAATGAATAACGAACAAGCGGCTTGAATGGTGTTTGGTGATTTATGCTAGTTGTAAACGTTAAACTAGTTTTTGATTACTTAAGATATTAAAGTTCCTGGCATAAATAAGCGAATAAAGTTTTAATGATTAATGTGTTTACTGTGGAAAGTGAAGAAAAAGCGTTGAAAAAATTAATTAGCGGTTAATTATCGAAGAGGGAGAGTTTTTATAGAAACACTCTTAAGATTTCAATTACAAAATATTTCAACTTTAATTAAATTTCTGAAGGTAAAGTTAAACCTTGTAAAATCGAAAACAAAGGAGTGAAATTATAGACGACATAATGAAAAGTTGAGATTATTTAATTTATTAATTATTTAATTTGTATGTACTGTAACAACAATTACAAAAGCAGAAACAAAAACAGAAACAGAAGCAGAAGCTGAGGCTTCACTGTGGTTTCCGACTGTATCAAAGTACAGTGGTAACAATGCTGTCACACGCTGCTTCTTTCGTATTATTTGTTGTAGCATATATTTTTTTAAAATGCTATCAACAGTTTGATTGCAGCCAACGGGGCGGATACACACATTTACACACACATAAAACCACACCCACACAGAGCCCTTTTAGGTCGATAGTTCATTTGAAATTCAATTGTATGTTCAAATGTAAAAATTTTGTTGTATGTATACATTGATTAAAAATCTGCATTGAATTTTGTCAGTCGGGACACAATCAAAAGTCCATAATGCAATTCAGGTAATCACACATAAATGAATCCAAATGAATCCTTTATTTAACATGCAACAAAGTGCATTCCGATTGATTCCGATTCAATTTGTTAAATGAGTGGTGGCAAAACTTTAATGAATCATGCATTGAATATGAACTCAAATCGGATATAACATTCGAATAATAAGTTTAAATATTTGAGAGATAAATAAATTTAATACGGCATTGTACTCAATAGCTTTATAAAGCTGATAAAGTAACTTTTAAGCATAATAAACTGCTTCTTTAAAGTATACTTTAAGAAAACTTGAATGCCAAAATTTGATTTAAAGTCTTGACCCAAGAAAACTACCTTCAAATCAACTCTGTACACTATTTACCCAAACAACAAAATTTAGTTATCATCTTATGAATTTTTAATTTAACAACCCTTTTACTAATAAATTTGATGCACCCTCATTATGTCTAAAATTGAAACTTCTTAGATTTCATGGTTTATTAAAAATCGGTATACAAATACAATTGATATTTAGTACTTTGCTTTAATTGGGTTGCTTATCACAAAACTTATTTACTGTCTAGAAAAAATGGATATATATAATATATATATATCCATTTTATATAATGCTTTGAAATATGATATGATAGTTGAATATGCTCATGGGTAATAGAAACGTTTGAAATTTTAATGAGTATCGCGCGATGGTGACCTTTTTTTTCTTTTTTTCTTTTTGAGATACGGTCCCAGACATTGAGACATTGATCCGGACACATTGATGGTCACATGTCAGGCCTGGACGGCAGGTTAAGTGATGTGGAGCGAAAAGGGGTAGGACAGTGAAAAGGTCATTGCTTAACTTCTATTTTAAGGGAATGTATGGTATAAGGACATGCCCCAAATGTAGCCAAAGGGAGCAAAAGAAAAAAGAAAATATTCAAGTCAAGCCAAAGTGCAATCGAACATTTTGTTAATATACTTTATGAGTTTTTGTCTGCGCGTCGTGTTGCTGCCTTTTCCTCAGATTTCCACCGGTTTTTTTTCCTTTAGATCCGTAACCAACTTCGCCTTTTAGCCTCCCATCAGCTGGCGTGGCCCCTAAGGGCATTGAAAGCAAAAGTATAGCCTAAAATGAAAAGCCCAACAACAAAATAATGGGAAGTGTAAAAAATATACAATTTCTTGGCGAACTTTCAATTCTCTGTCTTTAGTGGAAAGTATATATACAGCGTAAGATAATATATAATAAAGCGAGGCAAACATAATATTTAGTAATATAGGAAAAACAATTCCTTAACCCTTTTTTTTAACTGTTAACTTAACTATTAACTTTTACTTAACTTGAATTTAATTTTTGGGCGATTTTTCCTTTGAGAGCCTCGATTCTAATTGAGTAACTAGCATAATATTTGGCTATTAAGGGTACATTTTTCCTGTGCAGAAATCTACACCTTTCTTTTTTTCTATAAATTTCTCACAAAATCTTAATGAAAATTTTGTAAGTTTTCTAAGAATGTTTTTTAGACTTTCACTGTTGTTTTTCATCGAAAATATGAAGAGTTTTACTCACTTAATGACGCAAAATGAAGGATTTTTTGCATAAATAAAATTTCAATACTTAAATTTCAAACTCTAGAAAACCCACCCTGTATTTGTAATTAAAATTTTTTTTGTAAACAAGTTTACAAATTTTTTTTTAAAGTTTCGAAGCGTTTAAGGGCTATGACACACTTGTAATGCTCAACTATTTATGAAGAGCATTTCAATTGACATTCCCTTAAGAAAATGTGACAAGTTGACTGACTGACTGGCTGATAGAGTGACAATCTGACTGACTGACTAACTGGTAGAGTGACGCATATATTGACAGGCGACGGTAGCTTCATTGTCGTCTTCAGTTTTTTTGCACATCTACTTTACCTGTCTGCCTGCTTTGTAGCTCGATTCCCCAGATCCCCGAATGGTGTTGCCAACCCAAAAACGAAGAAAGAAAAACAAGTAAGATGGCTGTAATCGTCGCTTGACTACGAGATACCCGGTACGCAAGTTTACTACTAGTAAAAAAAAAAGTTGCATACTTTATGGCAAACGGCTAAAATTTGATATATATTACTGATTTTAATAGGATTAAGTAGAATGACTGATAACAATAGGGAGTATAATTTGATAGCTATAATTTTTAATTAAAATGGCTGCACAAGTATCTCAATATACCCTTTAGTCTGGGCGTTTAATGGGTATAAAAATGAAATGGAAAAAGAGAAAAATAGCAACAAGCATTTGGCTGCCAGTCGAGGCTTTTACTTGTCGCGTCCTCGTTTCAATTTAGGCATTTTATTATTTATATTTATTTATTTATTTATTTTATGCTGTCCATTATTTGGTATGCCTTCCCTTCTCATACAGACCTCTTTCCCGAGCTCAGCATAGTTTTCTGCCGTTCTTTATGTTAATGGCAAGAAACCGCAAAAGGTTTTTTTTTCTACCCCGTGTGTGTGTGTGTGAGTGTGGGTGTGTTGAAATGGCAAATATTGCGACGCTGCTGAGGGAATTGAAAGTAAATAATAAGAGTAACTCGAGGCAAAGAGGCAAGTGAAAAAGGATAGAGGACTAATGTTTGGTTTGGCCAACCGCTGCACACCCTCCTCCCCTCCCCCTTCTACCACGCCTTAAAAAAAGGGTTGGTTTACTTTGGGGTCAGATCGTCAAATACTTGAGCTTTACGCCAAGTTTTTTTGCATTTCCTGGCTAGCTAATTGGTCATGCGATACGAAGACCATTGGGAGAAATCGGTCCAATTCCTTTTCCCGTTTCATTTCCATTTCTCCAAGATTGCAATTCATTTCCAGTCATACACTGATAAATAAGTAGAACGCGTCCTTCAGACAAAAAACGCGAAAACTTAAACGATTTATGTTAAAGTGTTAAAGTTCTACTTTAAGATAGTAAAATTGTGATAGAGAATATATATTACTTATAGAATAGAATTGATAAAAATTTAATAATTAATGTTATTTTTTTTCGAATTTATTATAACATTTGATATTTTCATTTTGGTATATTTTATTTTCTTTAGTGTAGTGGTGCCACCAATTT
Organism: Drosophila cardini; assembly: GCA_018903735.1. Taxonomy (NCBI): domain Eukaryota; kingdom Metazoa; phylum Arthropoda; class Insecta; order Diptera; family Drosophilidae; genus Drosophila; species Drosophila cardini. The sequence continues at coordinate 4,423,188 of JAEIGM010000008.1, read as the reverse complement.
TCAAGTTCAATGATGACGACAATGTGGCATAACTATTGCCTCATGCAGCCATCATATTTGAATGCATAATTTTCTAGTCTTCGTTGGCATTCGAATATGCCCATCTCCCCTCTCTCTCTCTTTCTCTCTCTCGCTCTGCACTCTTTGGCCCCTCTCTATATCTCTTGTGATGTTTGCCTATCCTTGCTTGTCACTTAATGTCAATGGATTTCATTTTCATGCGCACAAATCAACGGATATTGTGCACTGACAATTTCCGACTACAACAAATTCCCCTAAAAACAAAAAAAATAAAAAAAAAAACACGTCAATAAACTTGGATGCATAGCAACTAGACAAGACACCATCAAAGTCACAGTCGCAGTCGCAGTCACAGTCATAGTAATAGTCACATAGTTCGCTGGTGAGTCATTAAGCCGGTTAGTCAGTGGAGTTAGTTGTAGGAAGTTAGACCGACTTCCACTGAGCATATCATGTGTCATCGTGGTGTTCTATGCAGAAGAAAAAAGGAATAGAATGGAATGAGAGGGAGAGAGAGAAAGAGACAGACAGAGAGAGAGAAAGAGAGGTAGATTAAGGCATAGAAAGAGAAGCAGACTTCATGAAGCATCGCTAATTGCAATGAAAACACTTGTTGATTGCACGAACATCAAATAAATGTTGCCACATGCCACATGCCACATGTGATGTGTCGCAACAGCAGATTTGAAAGGCAATGAGCTCATTTGGCAAATTATGAAACAGTCAACATGATGAGGAACAAGCCTCACTTTGCCAGCTTCAATTAAGCTAGCAGCGGGGTACATAATTTAATCTTTATGATTTGAATTTAAAAATTATTTATTGAAAAAATATTTATAAATAAAACTGTTTACTTTTCATCACTTCTAGCTACATCAAAGTTACTTTAAACTATCTGAAAGATAATTTTACTTGATTTCATCTTGTATAGATACCGTTTAGCTTTAGTCATATTAATTGATTAGCTGCTCATTCGATATCTTAATTTCCCTTTACAGTTTATATCATTTGTTTGAGTGTTATTTTTGCCAGCACTATTAAACAGTTTATGTGCTTATAAATATTCAGTTTGGTCGATTTATTAAAGCATAAACCATTTTATGGATTTAAATGTGACATAAACTGTTTGGCCACTTGAACAAATAGTTGGTTTTATGCCCAAAATATATAGTATATCTAAATGACCCGTTTTTGGCATTCAAACTTATAAATCGAAAAGAAATCTTAAATGTCAATTTAGCAGGAGTACGAGTAACTGCTTCAAAAAGCAGAATTTCTCTAGAGATGATTATCTACATAAATAAGTTGTAGATAAGAACCCTTCGGAATTGGATAGTGTTTTATTTGGCACAGCGCTGTTTGTTCTCGCCACTCGATTGCCTTTTCTATCATTTTAATACCCGATACTTGTTTTTTTGGGGGTATATCATATATATAACAGGTAGATTGAATGGTGTAGTAGTGGTATAGTGCATTCAATTTAAATTTAAATATATTATTGTTAGAGATTTGTCTGCTTCGAGATTATTACAAGCCAAGTGCCCAAAAGTATGCAATACTTTTATAATGGCTCATTTTAACAACGGGTATTAGCTAGCTAACGTTCGGCCAACGCGTTCTGACTGGTTTTAGCCGAGTTTTGTAGAAGTTATTGTAATTTTTAATGCTCAACCCACCCCAGCCCACACACACACACACACACAGTGAGGCAGACATATCGATTTCAAACTGGCGTAGAACAAAGACGCGTTCCAGTTATATGACAAGCATCCACACTATTCATACCAATACTCTTACTCACACTGTTAGTCATACCCTTGCTCTTGCTCATACTGCTGGGCGTACCCTTACTCATACCATTGTCATGAGCTAGTAGAAAATTCTCTTTGAGTGCCAACATTCATCGTCCTCAAATGACGTTCCACGGTCTAAGTTGGGCACAGGGCAAACAAACAGTCAGCCATGGAATGGCAGCTTCTTCTTCCTCTTCTTATACTTCTTATTTTTCTTCTTCTTTTGATACTAACCACGCTCTTAAAGTCCCTGGCTGACTGGCTATAGTACGTCTCTGTGTTTGTCCCTCTGTCTCTCCGTCCAAAGCAAATAATCTTTGGCTAGAGCCGCTTCAAAGGCTTATCATATTGTATCTCTAAGTCTAATTCAAAGTGTAGGCCACTCTTGTCTCGTCTGGCGATTCGGGGCTACTTTTGTTGCATTAAAATTTCGTTTATTGCCAACTGGGGAGCTGTTAAATCGTCAAAGGCTACAACTTCCAAGTAAATCAAGGGAGACCAACACAAAAAAAAAAAAACAGCAACAAAAAATAAACCAAGGGAAAAGCCTTTAAGAGAACCATCCACAAACATGAATAGCATTTTCTGTCGACAGCATGGATCATAGCGCAGTTTGTTTGCCCTTGCCGCATAATTTAGTAACCAGAGTTTCAACAATAGGGAAAGTAATTGGTTAAAAGATGCTTTGTAATTACTTTTGGGAACAATTTACTTTGTGTCATTTATTAATATTGGTTTTGTATATGGGGCAGAATAAAACTGGAAAGAACGTAGTAAAATGTAGTTATCGATATTTTTATCGATTTGTTTGCAGATTACTACAAAGTCTTAAGGAGAAAACTTAGTTAAAGAAGTTTAAGTTTAAGCTAAAACAAATTAAGTTTTTTTAAAAATATACACAAATAAATTAAAATCGAAAAATCTTGTTGCAAAAATCGATAAGTCGATTGACAAACTATTGTTTTAAAACTAGGTATATTTTCAGTGGCACCTATAGTTAACCCAATACGAAAGGGTGTTATTCAATTATGTATCTAGTATAGATAATATAAAGTCACTTCCTTGAATAACTGAAGATGCTATCGATTGTATCGATAGCTGCATAACACGAATAGAAACACATTAAATCAATTAAATTCAACCACAACATAATAAGAGTTCAACTAAATCCGAACATAGCTCTTGTAAAAGCCCATAAACCCTTCGTTGTGCTAATCGATTTGTAGAATATAGTATTTCTACATCTGCTAAAAGTATGTAAATTTGCCATAAACTTACCACTGGTCAATTTGGACAAATTGGTAATCTGTTTCAAAACGAAATTGAGCAATTTCATACATGTTTGGATTTGGTGCTAGAACAATATCAAACGATGCTTGATAAAATTCTCTACTATTTGAATTAGTAGTAGTAGTAGTAATGAGCTTACGAATGTGTCTAGTGCTGTCAAAATGTATATATGTATATGTAATTCTGGTGTCTTTAGAGTCTCTGTCAGTTTGTTGACAACGCAATTGATTTAATTGAGATTATGGGCTCTAATCTGTGCCAAGAGTAAATTATATGGTTGGCTTTAAATTGATACCATCGCAGAGTGAAATGCAAATTGAAGTGCACAGCACATGAATTTCAATTGAATGGAAAGAGAAGGGGTGATAGAGGGGGATATAGGAAGAAAGAGAGCAGGGGTTGAGCCTAGTAGACCTTGAATGAAATGAAATGCTTCAGCATCCGGAACACTTGACAGCATTCATTCATTCATTCATTCATTTACTCAGAGCAAGCATTATGGGAGGAAAACATTTCAAATGATTTTCGAGACCAGTCAAAGAAGTCAAGAAAATGCGACACTTTGAGCCTAATCCGATTTTCAAATAGAAAATTCATGTCATCATAGCACAAACACGAATGTCAAATGTCTCACACAAACACTCACTCTCACACTCTCACACTCATTCGCAGGAAACATTTATTCGCACATCGATTTGTCAAACTCATTTGCATTTCCATCCATTCCATTCCATCCCATCCTATCCCATCCCATCCCATCCCAATGTCAATTTGAAAGTCTTCGATAACTGATACAAATTGTTATCAACCAAAATTAAGCACTTTGTAAACCACATATTAAAGCTGGCTTAAATCTCTCTAAAAGCTTTGCTTGAGCTACTTAAAAGATAGTTTGATTGTGAGTCAAAAGATAGGTTCAAATAAGAAATTCATTTGTTTAACTAGAGCATATAAGAGATAATGAAAATAGAAACTTAAAATTGTGTCAAAATGTGTGACCATACCCCCAGAAAATTTAAAAACAACAGCTTTTTATATGCTAAACAATTGTTCAGATCAGCTTATTTAGACCCTGAAATATTGGGTATATAAAGCAGAAGTTATAACTGTTTTAAGTTTAAATACTATACCAAACCTAACTAAAGGGTATATCGTAGTCGAGCATAGTCTTTTTGAAATTCAATTCGTTTTTAAATTTTTGAAAAATGCAACTTTACGAACTGTTCAAGAACTTATTGCCAGATGTCGGGCGTTTCGGTATTTTGTATACTATTTTATGTTTTTCCTTAATTGGAACTGTATGCCAGACGTGCTTGTGGGCCAAGGTCAACAGCCAGTCCACCTCCACCCCCCCACTAACTCCCCCTCTGTCCGTTCTCTGGCAGTAAAATGTTAAATTTTGTATGGACAGTTGCTGCATTTATCTTATCGAATACGGCCAATGCTCGTATATCTGCTATCAAATGGGTACTACAGTGTAAGGTAGGGGAGTGTGGGGGCAGTGCGAGTGAGATGGTGATAGGAAGTGGAACTGTTTCGTGTTGCAGACTAAAATGTTTTTGTAATACGCATTTATCTATTATCGGAATCTAAAGCAATTTCAGGCCAGACTGCGTCATCAACAAACATCATTATCAACTAATACCGAAAATATAAATAAAAAGCAAAGAAAAAAACATTATTATTATTATTATTATTAGTACTATTATTATTATTATTATTGTCATCATCATTATTATCATCATCGACGTGTATCTGTGCGCTAGTTTATATTCATTACGTTAATTCATTTGTAAATATTTTCCCTAACTTTTACAGCCAACATCGTTCGTGGTTGTTGCTTCCTTTGTTGTTTATATTCCGATTTTCCATCTTTCCACCGCCCACCATCTACCATCCACCACCCCCATCCCGTTTGCCTTTGAGACCAAGAGGAGTGGCACTAGTGTCAGAGTGACAGTGGGGCAAGGGTTGCCTTTTGTATAGAATCAACCGTCGGGTGCTCAATTTCATTGGTATTTGTTATCGTTCATACGACCCCATCAGAGCGCACAGTGGGCGACTAATCGGCAGTTAAAGTTACGGATTTCCATCGTAAGAAACAGTAAGAAATAGAGAGGGAGACAATGAAAGCAAGATAATAAAATAAACACGATAAATGAGCTACGTAATTGCAATGTCCTACAGTGCGTAATCTCACAGCTGGCGATCAAAACAAATTCGAGATGCAATAAGAATTCCAGATTCGAATAATAAAAAAAGAATGAAAGTATCAGCCAAAATTTATTCAAGAAAAAAATTGTCTTTTGTTTGATAGCAGTGGAAGAGTCTCTGAGTTGTCGGTCTTTTAAATATTCATTAAGAAATGTCTGCCCTTGTTGATATAGCTGGTAATGTATTGGTAATGTAATATTTCAGGTTTAGTTTTCTTAGCAATAAAGACTCTTGATTTTTCTTTGCTTTCCCAATTGAGCTTATTATGATATTAAATTGTCAAGTGACTTTGCCATAGGAAATCTTTACGGGAATTCAAAAAAAATTATTATTATTATTATAATTATTATTAATATTACTATCATTATTATTATTATTATTATTATCATTATTATTATTATTATTATTATTATTATTATTATTATTATTATTATTATTATTATTATTATTATTATTATTATTATTATTATCATCATTATTATTATTATTATTATTATTATAATTATTACTTTGTATTTCCCTCCTAACTACTTGAACCACTGTGCACGTATGACTTTGCTCTTCTTCTTCTCATTCTTGTTGTGGTGCTCATCATTGTTGCTGTTGTGGGTTTAATGTATTTGCATGCCATTTTTTATGGCTCAACACTTGGCGCGTTGTCTATGTGCACCCCTTTGGCAGTCCCTTTTGCCGCTCACCGCCCCTCATTTGCCACGCCTTGTTAGCTGGCCCCGGTAGAAAAGCCCCTTTGGTCGTTTGTGTTTGCCTTTCGGTTAGTTTTTTGCGTTTGCGTTTTGCGTTTTTACACAAGTGCAATTGATGATTAAGCGCGATTCCCATTAATTGTTTCGCCACTGAGCAATTTTTTTGATATTTACTTTGCTTCTTTATTGTTTTGGGAGTTCTTTTGGCTAAGCGGAGTGAATGGAAAAATGAATACATTAAGGCCAACTCAAGGACGTTGCCCATTAGCTGCTGTTCGGAAATGCAGCACATTGTGGGCGTGGCAGGTGTGGTACTGATTTATGGAAAACGTCTTGAAAAAAAAGAAAATCAACCAAAACACGAAACTAAAGGGCACACAAAAAATAAGTGAAGCAGAAGAAACCCTTTAACCCTTTAACCATTTTAACACTGACTCCCAACAAGCAGACAACGGGTCAACAATAATTTATTACATTATATATTTTTATGCAAATTGGATTGAGACTGCGCTTTTGCTTATGAACCACAAAGTGGTAAGCATTGCCAGCTAAATAAAGCTAACGTCAAGCCAAGTAAGCCAACTTACTGTCAAGCTATATATTGGGGAGTTATCCGAAGTATACTTAAAGGGTTTTACTCTTATATTTATATTGCACAAAAGTGATAAAATTAGCTGTACCAACTAATAGCTATCGATAAATTGTGTGAGAGCAGAAAGTTACATGTTTTGGGGTAATTTGAGACAAATAAGTTTTAAGTGTAGGGAGAGTTGAACTAATGGAATGTAAACGATAGTTGGAATAAACATCGGTTAAAGTAACTGTTCAATAAATTTACTAAACATTTTCATTCCAATTTAGTTTGAATAAAGAACTGTTTAAGATTAATATAAATCAACTCATATTAATTTTTGACTATCTCGACTTTATGGCTACCGATAGTTTACGATTGTTGTGTACTATATGTTTTTAAAACCAAACTATCGAAGTTACTATCGACGTATAGGACTGTAATACTATTGTTGGTAGGCCGCTAGTTAAGTTATCGATAATGACCATAGTGTTATCGATAGTTCTCAGTATATTTCGTTCACTCTGCCCTATTTCCTTTGAAACCGCATAGTTTTAAAGCGCATAGTAGCACTTGACTTATTATTGGACATGAGCAAAGAGTTTTAACAAGTTGGCCATAATAAATGATGAAATAAGCAGTCGCATTTATTAAAAAATGCCATGAAAGGAACTCGACGTTGTCTTTCTTGGACTTGGTGTTGTTCTTGGTGTTGGTGCTAGTCCTGGTTCTGCTACTGGTCTTTTGTCTCGGCCACTTGGCGTTTGTTATGCCGCAGACAGTCGGGAGTGCTATTTATTTGCCACTTCATTATTGTGCACAAGGTGCTCAAGGACCAAGGAATAGCATAGTACAGTAAGGACCAAGAACTAAGAACCAAGGACGTAGGACCAAGGACCACGGACCACGGACCAAGACAGGCTAACTGTTAGCTGGTAACTGTTGGTTAACTGTTCGCCGCAGTGGCAGCTGTAAAATTAATTTGAAATGTTGACTGTGTTCTGCGATACGGCACTTTGGGGCCCCGTCCACAACAACAGCTTGCTGGGAATGACAAAATGGTGGGCAGGGCAATAGGGATGGGTGTGGCTTTGAGGGAAGACCGCTAAGAAAATGGAGAAATGCCTGTTTGTGGTGCGCGAGAATTTTACATTTAGTATTTAAAAGAAAATTTAAGCAGATTTAGGCAACTCTAAACTCTGCGGTTTCTGAGCTAGTCCAACAAATCGAAACTTAAAATCAAAGTTCACAAAATAGTTTGGGCCAAGTTAGCAGCAAGCGTATGGCAAATGTTGTTTAAAAATTAATTACGTAATCTACTTTTTGGGTTGGCTAAAGTCGGTAAAGTAGCAAAGTATCAAAGGTTGGCTACCTTTTGACTGTCCAGTTAGTTGCTGAGCCGCTTTTCGACATGTCCTACACTGAACAAAAAGGCTGAACAAAAAGGCTTAAATAAAATATTCTTCATATATTTTAATGTTTAGTATTCTAAATTAAATTTGTACCTTTAACTTTTCAGTTTTCATTTATTTTTCAGCATTAAATTGAAGTCACAAGTTTTTGTAGCCCATCTTTTTGTTCAGTGTACTCCAATGTACAACTAGCAAGTTTTCCATTTAAAGTCAGCTTTGTGTATGTTTAGCTGTTTTGCTACTGAAAATCCTTTCATCAGACCGATGAAACCTTAAACAGCCGCGACAGCTTCCAAACGCGAAGACGTCAAATTTTGTGGCTGGGTAAAAGTAGAGCTCAATTTGGTATTTTCAATTACAGACTCTGGCAACACTGGCTAATTAACTGACTGACTGAATGGCTGTCTGTATAACAAGCTAAGCATACAAAGCGTTGGCCAAGCTTATTTGGCCAACAAAAAGAATTTTAATATTAATAAACTAATTGTTGGCAACACACCGCGAGAGCGAGAGCGAGGGCGAGGGCGAGAGCGAGAGCGAGAGCGAGAGCAACTCGGAGTGTACTTTAAGCAAAGCTAAAGTCGCCAAAGAGACAAAGTGGCGTACGAAAGAGTGACAGAGAAAAGCAAATAAAGAGAGCGTGTTGAAGAGAGAAAGAGAGAGAGAAAAAGAGTGAGAGAGACAGAGAGAAAGAAAGAGAGAGAGCGGCAGCAACAGCGACAAGAAGAACAAATTGCTGCCAACACTAAAAATAACAATTTCCGCTCTAATAAACATTTCCGCTTCGTGAAATTTAACATTTTACAATAAATTAAGTGAGAAGAAATAACCATAAGCCATAACCATATAAAGATAGATAACAAACACACACTCACACACACACCAATACACCAACACACACTCTCCATGATTTTTAAAATATATTTTTGTGTATTCGTTTTTGGGCAACTTTCTTATCGATAAATCGAAGCTTTTTTGCATTAGCTGTCATTCAGGCTAAAATAAAATGCTGCAATTAAGAGTTAGTATTTTTTATTACCACAAAAGTAAGCTTAATACATTTTATGGGTACTTTTATTTTTATTTTAATAAAAAATTATAACGAACTGTCAGCATTGATACCCTTTATGCGTATCGTTCTAAATTCATTGGTTTGATACATTTACTTGAAACAATGTACAGTGTTCATTCTTTAAATATCTCTGCTTCACTTCGCTACCCGAACAAGATTCCTTCTTCTCTCCTCTCCTCTCCTCTCCTCTCTTCTCACTTGTTCTTGTACTCGTTTCACTCATACTTGTTTCGTTCATACTTGTTCCGTTCTTATGTACTTGTCATACTTGACAGAACCCAAACAAAATTTTACAACCTATTTATGAGATACTTTCCTGTATGAATAGTAAGTAATTAATCCACATATTAAAGCTCAGAAGAGTTTAACTGACTGTAGTTAACCCAGAGGGTATTGTTTAGCTGACCAATAAACTTTTAAGTAAAGGAATTTATTGTTTTTTTGAAAATAATTCTTGAAAGAAGAGAGTTTTGTTTAAAAATATATGTATGTAAAGATATATAATTTCTTTACTTCGGATTATTGATGAAATATGTTAAAGGAACCTGGCATAAAAATGATTAGAACACACCGTATCGAGTATTAGATTCATGCTGTTCAAGGGTGGAGGGTCAAAAATAATCTGCTTTCTCTTTGTAAAGCCAGACAGACCTGTTATATCCTCGCCGCTGGATATATGAATATAAAAATATTAATGTATTACACATGAGATTGCAGCAAACAAAAGTTTTTGAATTCGAATCATGGAAAACAATGAAAAATTCAGCTAACACGTACCTGAACAAAACAATAAATAGAAAAAGAGAGAAAAAAAATAAATACATTTACATTTCATTTGTTTTTGATTTTCAAAACAAAAGCACATTTAATGTAGAACAACACACAATTACACTCACACATACACACATATCTATATACCTACACACACACACACACACCGAACAAACACGCACTCTAATTTGAAATCAAAATGACTTTTGCATATATTTTTGTAGAGGGAAATGAGGGAGGGATTGAGAGGGAGAGAGCGGGATTGAGAGGGAGAGCGGGTAGCCAGTAAAGCGGGAAAGGCAGGAAAAGCGGAACTTTTGGAAATACGGCGACTGTCACGTACTTGTTAAATTAAAAACGATTACTTACTCAAATTTGCTGTTGCTTTGTTGCACTTAATTTAAATTGTTATTGTTATTATTTCTATATAAAGTCAGCTCCAGTTTTGGGTAATGCGAATGGGGAATGGGTCGGAAGGGGGGGCTGGGAAAAGCAAGAGAAAGAGGCCGCTGAGTGTATTTCAATTAAAAGGATATGCCGCAGGAACCATTAGGAAGTAAGGCAGCAGAGAGAGAGAGAGAGAATGAGCGAAGACGCGAGGGAGAGAGAGAATTGGGAATGGGAAGTGCGCGTGGCACTGACAGCAGCAAGTGAAATGAAAATGGAAAATGCTTGAAATAATGAAATGAATAAAACTGAATTATAAGCATAACAAAAATGAGAAATTATAGTAATCAAATTGAAAGAAGAGAAACCGAAACGAAAAACGAAACAAAATATTAAATGAAAATGAAAATGAAAATGCGTCTGGCATAATTTAAGTACGAAACATAAAAGAAACAAATAAGAAATAAGATATTTAGCTAACAAAAAGCTACAGCTTGCAGTCAACTCAAAAAGTTGATTGTAATCAGTGTGAAGAATTTAAGATTTCCATAAAAAATATTGAATTCTGTGTAGTAATAGCAAACAGCAGCTTTATTAAGTATGCTAGCTAAACCTCTTATATGCCTTGGTATCGTATGTGAAAAATGGCAATCAAAAGCCAACCCAAAATGGTATTTAATGTGTATCTGATTTCAGTTTTTAATTGAAATGAAATTCAGTATATTTACTCATAAGATGCCTTGGAGCTTATGCAAAAGGGTTCAGTATTACTTGCTTATTTAGTCTGTATACCCGTAACAAGTGTAGTAAGTGTGGGTAGTACGGGTGAAAGATAAGAACGAGCACCCAAAAGTAGGCAACATTTTTAGAACTTTGTAAATAAAAGACTCAGAGATGAACGAAACACTATACCATTTATTTTAAAACAATACCTACCAGTAAATAATATGATTAAAGAACAGACATGAAAGTTCTTTGAGATATAATTATCTAACGGGTGTCTTATAGTCGAGTAACGAGTTTAGATTCCATATTTATCGGTTTGCCATACACATATTTAAGCAGAGCCTTGTTCTAACAGTAAAATTGTGAATAGTTTCCTGTCGAAAGTGGGCTTTAAGCAGCTTTTTGGCCAACTCTTCTTGACTGAACGTCGACATCAACGTCATCGGCTAAAGAAATCGCATGACAAGCAGCCATTTTTATGAAAGGAAGTGGAAAACTAATATACACAAAAACTTTTTCATTTACGCTGTGGTTAATGTTGTTATTGTTATTGTTAATGTTATTGGCATGACGTCACACAATATGATATACATAAACATATATAAATAAAAAAGTGTATGCCATTATTGTAAATACCCTTTAAATGGGTTAAGAATGGGTTTTTTATTAACTCTGTTGGTGTTACAAAAACAAGGTATTTTGTGAGTCATATTGTTTAGTACTTTTGAATATTTTTAAATTTACAGGGTATATGAAAACAAAATTGAGTAAGGAAGTCCTTAATGTTACTTATGTTCTTCATTTATCAAAATAGTTTAGTTTTTACTACATTTTTGTCGATAGAATTTCAGTTTACTCAATATTACAGGGTACATGAGACACAAAAACTTGGTTGAACTCCCTTTGTTGTTTTGTAAACATCGTCTATGTTCGCTTCCATCAAAACTATGTATTTATTTATGTCATTTTGATATGAAAGTAAATACCTTTGTTTGCGCCCAGATTTTATATTGTATCTATATTGAGCATACGTCACGTTGTTCCTTGACCTTGGCTAACGGTGCCTCAAAGTGAAAGTTGAAAGAAGTGAAACTTTTACGGAAACTTTTCATAGTTCTTTACTTAGCCCGCACAAAAACAAGTATTTTCCTGCAATTAGCGGTCTATTTTGTTATATTTCTCCATTTATTCGCTTATTATGCGCATTTAATTATTGCATAACACAAAAAAAAAAAAAATGTTTTAACTTTGTTTTTTTTATTTCGGAAATGCAGTAATCGCTTAAAGTTTCTGAAGAATAATTAATGCAATAAAAAACAATTACAAAGTTTTATTTTCGCCATTTTGCAAGACGGAAAACAATCTTTTATAAGACTTCATAGACTACTGCCCAGCTCAAGTTACTACAAGTGGATGTCACTTTATTAAAGCCCAAAACTATAGTAAGTTCTATGGTTGTCATATATTTGAAATGCTATAACTTTGTGGTCTATGTAAGTTCACAATTAGTTGGTTCCATGTTTATGCATAATTGAGCAATTCGTGTCATTTGTAAGGGTGTTTGAAGTGGGTGAATTTCCGGTCAAGCCATTTGTTACAAATTGACATTTCCAAATTATTACGCACCCTAATTAAATGTTATCAAAGAGCGTACATTTCAAAGGGATTGGCTTTAAATTTGCGGTGGCAAGAGGGGAGGAAGAGAAGTTCACTGAGATGTTTGAGAAAAAGTTAATTTGTGACTTGATTTAAAGCAGAAAACTTAAAATTTGATTTTGTTTATAAATGAAAAAAACAAGTAAGAAAGGCTGCAGTCGAGCCAGCCGACTGTAAAACACCCTGTACTCATTCTAGTGCGCATTTTTCATACAAATCAAGAATCTTCGACTGATTTATCCTATGGGAGCTTTAGATTATAGTTGTCCGATCAGAACCAAACTTGGTGAGGATAGTTATAATGCTACTAAACACATAATGTGTTAGTTTGATTGCAATAGCTCAACTAAAACTACATGTCTTCATACAAATCACCAATCTTCGACCGATTTGTCCTATAGGAGCTATAGGCTATAGTTGTCCGATCCAAACCAAACTTGGTGTAGATAGTTATAATACTACCATACACATAAGGTGTGACTTTGGTCTCTCTAGCTCTCGTCGTAATAGTATCTGGAAAGCTGACTGTGTTTGCTACACACATTCTCAATATTATTTAAAGATATTTTCGTTCTTGACTTTAAATATTTCTCTTTTAACAGTATTTATTTTTGCCAGTGTAAGTAGCAACAACAATTGCATAATTTCCATAAGAATCATTCAGTCAGTTAGTTGGTTAATCAGTCAGCTTTTGTCATTCAGTCAGCCAGACACGTTCAAATTTCATTTAGTTAATTCAATGAACAGTTCGTGGTTTGAGCTAAAAGCAACTCAATGGAAAGGAAAATTGGAAGGGAATATGGAAAAATGTTTTTTTTGCTACAATTTTTTGTTGTTGTTATTCTTTGGCTGCTGGTTAAGACTGTGGCTAACTGCTTTTTACTGTGGCTCGAGCGTTGTGGTTTCTGACTCTAGCTGTGGTTTGTTCTGCCAAGACGTGACGCAAATGAAGATGTCAAAACGTGCTGAAACAGATCAGTGGGACCAAAACTGATGGCTATTAGCAGTAGAATGGGAAAACCGGGTTAGTGGCAAGAAAGTATACACAAAAAAGAAAGAAAAATGTTCTCAAATAACCCCGAAAAAATTTGAAACGAGCTGACAAAGCAAACAGTATTGGATTATAAGTAAGGACAAGAAAGACAAAAAAAATGAAACTAACAAAAGTCAAATGAAAAAAATGCTGTCAGCGTATAAGTCAAGAAGTCGACATTATTATCAAGCATGTGCGAGTAAATGCGTTCAAATGAGACAAAGACTAGATATATAGAATCGATAAGATATATACATATATGCAAATATGCATGACACTCTCTAAAAAATGATATTAATAAGTGGCACTCTCTGGTCAAATAATTTTGAGTAATTTATTAACAATTGTCTGACATGTTAAGTTTAATATATTAAGGCTTAAGCAGAAAGGCATAAAGAAATTGAATTGATTTAAGTTGATAAAGAACACTGGCAAAAAACTTTTTAGTTAATATTTTAGAATTATTTTAAAATTTTTATTAAAGTATTTCGGAATAAGATATTGTCCCAAAAGCAATTTAAAATTGGAGAGCGGAAAACATATTTAAAATGAGTTTTAAATTCAGTTTTAACAACTTCAGTTTTCAACAACATTAATTGAGAAATTTTCTAAACAGTACGCTTAAATAAAATAGAGGGTATAAAGACAAAGCTTTAATTAAGTAAGACGTTGTGCTTTTCATTGAGGAATTCCTAAAATCTTGAAAATAAAATCCGCTTTTATTTACCTTGAAAATTAATCTTGAGTAGCTCAATTCTCTACTTCTTGTTTAAGAAGTATTCCCAGCGATGTTTGCCATCTTTAATGCTCGACTTTACCTATGACCTTGCCACCCATTTTATTACTCTTGACTTGCCAATTTGATCTTATCTCTCAAGTGTTCTTACTTCGTTTTCGTTTTCGCTTTTGCTTTCTCTTTTAATTTTCTACTTCATTTTATTTTTACGATTGTGTTTTTTTTTCTTGGATTAAGCACTAACCACGGATACTTTGACTTTGTGGGTCGTAAGAAAAGTCAGTTTACGTAGCATAAAATAAACTCTTAATTTAATTTAGAAAAAATTGAAATTTTTCAATTTACATGAAATGATAAATCAATTTAATTGGCAGGACATCAAGCAGTCGGTGTTTTGTCACTTGCTTAAATTTGGCTGTCTTCTCTATCACTTTTGATCTGCTGCACACTGAATTTTTTTTTCCATCTTACTTTTGGAAAAATCCTTGCAGCTGTAGCCTTTTGTGAACTGAACTGAGTGGAAAATGCAACGGAAAAATGGAATTCCTTATGCCTCTTGCAGTTTTGTGAAAACAGTTTGAGCTGCGTAAGAAAGCCACCTCTGACTTGCTGTCACTCTCTCCTTTCCCCCTACTCCCTCGCTCTCTTATTGCTCTGTCTTGTTTCAAGCTCTTACCCTGTTTGCTTCTTGAACCGAACCTTTCAACAGAGGAACATCTTTTTGACACTTTGCACTGCCAATACGAAAGGGCATGTGTGCCAGTGTATGTGCGTGTGTGTGTGTGAGTGTGTGCCTGTCAGAATTTTTGGTATGGCATGAGCTTTTGCTGCTTGGCTTAATCAGAGAAAATATTTGGGCCATACTTCCGCTCTGGCTTTTGGCCCGTTTTTAAAAGCATTATAATAATATTACGTATACGCAGTATGTACTCATATCATAAATAATTAAAACGAGCATACAACAACAAAAGGCAAACATGGTAACTGCCATGCAGCTGGAGGGTAAGGTCAACCGCAGTCGAGGCCCCAACTCCTACCCACACCCACATCCACATCCCCATTCTATGCCACACCCTGGTACCATTCCATTAGACACCCCCCCGCTCTGCTTCTGGTCCTGAGGCAAAGCCCCTCTGTGTATTTCTGTGGCTTAGTTTGACCGCAAGCTGCGTCTGTGTTGGTTACTTGTTACCTGCTCCACCTGCAACTGCCACTGACAGTTAATAGCCTTGCGACTAACCACAGCAATGTAACATTCACACACCCATACACACACACACACACAATACACACGCAGACACTTCCACCCACAAGTTGTAACTTTATGGCAACTTAAATGTAAATGTGAAAATCCAAAAAGCAAAACACACACAAGTAAATCAATTTGGCAATAAGTCGCATGCAAAAAAATAAAAAAAATGAAAAGTAATTTAAAAATTATTTAATTGCCCATCAACAAATCATTCATTTATTCTTCATGTTTCTTGTCTCACAAATGTTCTCTCTCTTTCTCTCATTTTAGGTAAGCTGTTGGCTATTAATCCCCTACAAAATAAATGTCCTGGGGCATTTCGGAATGGTTTGGCAACTAAGCAAGTAATATGCTTAAGAAAAGCGTTTTAGCAAGTAATGTATATTATAGTTAAATACACTTAGAAACAGCTAATAGAAATGGCTTTACACTGCTTAAAACCTAAATCGCCTAAAAGTATGCTATGTTTTTTTTAAATATATAAATTCGCTATAGAGTTTAAGGACTAAAAAGCGTTCTTATATGTTATAATTGAATTTAAATTATTTTAGATCACTTAGAATCTTCGCATCTGTTTGCAGTGTAGGCGTTAGTGCCTTGGGCTAATGTGACTTAAGGGTGCTAAAATAGAATTTAATATTAATTCTGATAAAAATGCAAAGCTCGTGCCCGTTGGTCCTCTTGGGACAGCTAATGTGCCCTCATCCTGTGGCATAAACAAATGCAATTAATTTTTTTTTTTTTTTTTTTCGTTCTATTCGAATTTGTTTTTTTTTGTGTTTGTTTTTGTTTTCGTTGGCTCTGCCTTTTCTCAGTCGACCGCACAAATGTTCATTTATTTCTGGTAGAAAGTCAACAACAAAATGAAAGTGTAAATCATATAACATCAATTTTCATTAGTGCGTTGACAGGCAGTGGCCATTTTAGGGTCAGTACGCTGCTTGGGGGCTACAAAAATGGCACGAGGGACGGTACGGGACGGAATGGGATGGGATGGGAAACACAGCGAACGCGGTGGGAGTTGGAAAAGACAGTATTATTATGCTAGCAATTTAGTTGATTTGCTTAAAGTCTTTGCAGTCGGTGAACAAAATTAATTGCATACAAATAGGCGTTAGCAAATGGTCTCGCTAAATAAATTTGGTTGACAGTTAAAGCGAAAAAGTAAAGAGAAAGAAAGACAGACAGAATAAAAATGAGACAATAACCATTGCTGGAAAGTTTTTCGCATTTTCCACAAAAACTCCTAGTGTCACCCACTTGATGCTTTCAAAACGTGCTGTGCATTTGAATCCTCTGAGAAGAGTGAGAGAGAGAGAGAGAGAGAGAGAGAGAGAGAGAGAGAGAGAGAGGGAGAGTGAGAGAGAGAGCAAATGTTCCTCACAGCTACTCGAGACAAACTCCAACTTGTCGAGTTTGGACTAGACTCCAATTGGATGTGGGCTACTCTTGACTAACATCATTCGTTCTGTCACATCTCTTCCCGAGTTCTTTGTATGGCATATGTGAGTTTTACTCTTCAAAACGGCAGCAATAAAGAAATTTTGAAACAACACTTTACTGGCTGTACGTACGGCTCCAATTTACGCTTTCGCTGGAGTTTTAAAGCGATTTTATTCATTTGTACTTCAATTATTAACTAGTGATTAAAACAGTGTTCTAAAAACATGAATTTCTAGCTGAAACTGGAATGCTTCATTTTAAAGTAAATGCTGTAAATTCATTTTCCCGTAAATCCAAATCCTTCTTATGTAATTAAGCATATCTTAAACACAGCACTTACAAATTTCCTAGAATTCTTAATGATTATGAAATTCAACACAAAAAGCTTTATTTTAATCTGTTCCAACTTTTGTTTTTGTATGAATTTAGCTGCTTAAAACATTTGTGTGGCAGACTATGAATAAATTTTTGATTAGTTTAAGCTTAAAAGCTAAAAATTCCACACATTTCAACGAACAACATTCGTTTAAAACACGCTCTTATCAACTCTAATAGTCAAGAAGACAAAGCGTTGGCTAAAATTGGAATGCCACAAACAAGTGTCTATTCAAAAACAGTTAGCAGGTAATCTGGGTTTTAACATACACTTAAGACTCAACTGCAATACACAAAGTGTTATTTAAAAATGCTTAAACTAAGTGGTGTTTTGCGCAATTTGCTTAGAAATGTTTGGCGATAATGGAATTCAAAACAGGTGTTGCGTAAAGATGAAATGTCTACTGTACTTAAATACTTTTACTTTTTATACCCGTTAAAGTAGTGGAGTGGAAGGGTATGCTGTAACTGTACAGTAGATATGTCTCCGATCCAGTAAAGTGTATATATTGCTGATCAGTATCAACAGCTGAGGCGATATAGACAAATTTATTTGTATGTAAAAATTTATTTCAGATACAACAAGGGGTAGATAAACCAAATTGGTTATAAATGATCTGAAAATAAGCTAGAAATTCCACTGATTCCACTACGTAGCAAACAGCTCATATGCTGACCATATTTGGTATAAGTCAGACAACTATATCTACCGCTTTTCCAATTAGAATCGTGCAAAAATCGAAGTCTTTGTTTAAATTAGTATAAAAAACTTTTTTGTTTATCAACTTATCCTTATGAAACGCACACAGGATACAGCTGCCAACTATTTGAACATACTGAACAAGTTTTATACAAATGAGACGACTATATCGTATAGCTGTCATAGAAAAAGTCGGTCGAAAGTATGCTCATAATAAGAATTTGTAAGTAAAACTTTTCCGGTTATATATCTCTCTAAGAACTTAACTAAAATTAGTACTATACCCCATTGTTAATCGTACTAACAGGTATACTAAAGTCACGGATCGACTATAGTATTCTTTTCTTGTTTCTCTGACAGACTAGTAACGAGGCTTCAAGGATAATTGAGAGAAAGGCGAAAAACTCATTCGGTGGCAATAAAATGTTTTTGTTGTTGTTTTTTTGTTGTTGCTTTTTGTTTTTTGTATTTTGTAGCTGTCTTTAAACTTTGCTTGTTTTCATTTTGTCTTAAACTTGAGGCAACGGTGTCAAGCCAAAAGGGAAAAATGTGAAAGGAACTGAATGGAGTGTGCCACATTTATGGGGCAAATGGGGGCCAAGAGAATGAAATTGCCTGCCATGTGGCAAAGTGGCAATGACGAGCACAAAACTGAAATCTAAACGAAAGCAAAAGCAAAGTGAAATTGTTGTTGTCTCCGTCGTCGCCGTCGTCGTTGTCGGTGTTATTGTTGTTGTAGTTGCTTTTCTTATTTATTTCATTCCATTTCAATTTCGCGCTCATTTCATGCATATGATTTTAATTTTGGCTAAACATGTAGATGTGTGTTGAGCTATCTGCCACTTGCCTCAGTTCCTGACCTCAGTCATGGTGTGTGTTACCGAGTGTATGTGTGTGTGTGTGTGTGTGTGTGTTTTAACGCACATTTGCGCCATTTGTAATTTAATTTGGTTGTGCACATGCGATGGCAAAGTGACAACGAAATTGGAGTAAGGCAAAAACCCGGATTCCCATAGAGACGAATGCTTTCTTTTTTCCTTCTTCTTCTTTCTATTTTTTTTTTGTCTCTAACTGCTTTTCTTGCTGTCTCTTTTTGGTGGGGAGGGGCAAGGGCATGTCCTCTGCATGTGAGGCAGCGATACTGTGACAGCTGTCAAATGCTGCCAGCAGATGGCGCTACAACACTTGGCTAACCAAATCATAAATGACATTACAAAGTGAGATTGCTTTGACCAGAAGCGGTCGCTGTGGCAACAGCCACTGTGGCAAACAACTTGTTTCATTCACTGTACAAGTGCAACAGTTGTTCATGGCCACTCCCCCAAAACCGCCTCCCTTTAACCCAACTTTCTGCTCTATAATTTACAACGCATTTTCTCTACGGTCAAATTCAATTTGTAAATTAAAACTGTTCAATGTACCATATATTCACTGTACTTTGGTCTGCATATAAAGTTATATAGGTTTATGTGTATGTGTACGATAGTAAGTGCGCGACTGTTATGACATCGTATAAGATCTAAAGATGGATAATACTCTTGATACAGCTCAACAAAGTTGCTAGAAATACGTTTCGAGTCTGCGTTGCAAAAAAGCTAAAAAAAAAAACAAAATCCACATTAAAGAATATAAATTTTATATGTGGTTTAAGCTTAACTGCTCTGCTCTGCTCTAGCTGCAGCCCCAGGTGTTCTGAGAAACACAAGCCATACAAATTCTCAAAAGATATAAACACTTGAAAGTTCAAAAAAGTCTTAAAAAATTATTGAGTTGAAAAACCTTAAAATAAGTTTTCAATTTGCCACATTTTTTTGTAAAGCACTTCAAAACAGTCGTTATCATAAAACTGTCAGCTCACAAAAATAAACAATTGTTTATTTAATTTTATTTTTAAAATATTACGTGTCGAATTCATTTTGTTTCAGCAAATTTTAAGCAATAAATCAATTAGTTAAATGGAAAAATTTTAATGATTTATTTTAAACAATTTATGGGTAAAGTAGTGAAGGGAATTAAAATTGTGTTATGAGATTTTGATTTTCTTTACTACAAAAGCATTCAATATACATAGCAATGTCAAGTAAATTTTAAATCTACACTTCAGTAAAAGTAATTAGTAAAAGTACACTGGAAAAAACGCTTTTGAATTAACAACATTCCTGTTATGAAAACAAAAATTTACTTTGATTTTTGAAGAAATTTAATAAAAAATTGTTTTAATTGAAATTTATAAAAAATATTTTGGCAATCTCTGTTAATTTTCTGAAAGTGATTTTGTCAATTTGATATTGAGTACTTAAATATTATATAAAATATACAATTTCTTTTTATTTGTATATAGTAATTGATCAACACAATCAATTCTTCAATAAATTGTAAATAGTTTCGAATGAAATAAAGTAAAGTAAATAAAGTAATTTAATTATATAATCTCATTGAGTTCTGTTAGTAAGTAAACGTATTTCTATCTTAATATGCAAACTACAGTACTAAGTCATCTGTGAAAATTAAATAATTCAATTTAAAGCAAACTAACCATAAAATGAAGAAAATTGCTTGCAAGTGAAACTGAAAACTGAATTTATAAAATGATTATAGCTAAATTAGGTTTATGAATTTTTAATTGAAAGTTATGTTTGATTAAATACAGAACCTAATACGTTTTAAATCCATTTGAATTGAGTTAATAATTAAATTAACATGGACGAAAATCAAATTTAAAATAGTTTGCAAAATACTTTAGTACTAAATCAAAGTCGTTGCAGTAAAAGTTGACTTGAATTTAATTCAATTTTAAAATAGTTAGCAATCAAATGGATAAAATCACTCGCAAGAGATTTTGCTAATCAATTGGCGAAATGCTAGAGAAATTGTATTGAGTCATATGTGTGAGGGAGGGAGAGAGAGAGAGGGAGTAAATGGTAAAACGGAAATACGAATAACTTCCAAAAGATAATTCAGTTAAGCCAAGAAACAAGAATTTACGACTGTTGACAATGTGTGTGTGTGTGTGTGCTAGTGTGTGTGTGTGTGTGTGCTAATGTTAGTGTGTGTCTACAAAAGTTGCGTCACTTTTTTAGTGCTCAGTGTTGGTGGAGATGAGGGATAGAGATGAGATCCGAGAGTATAAACGATGTGTGAAGCTCTTGACGCCGCAACAACGGGGCGTGGCAATGGCAAAGGCGTGCAATTTATGCAACTTGCCTGGAATTTACAACTATTTTTATGAAGCCAAAACCAGCAAAAATGTTTACGACACAAACAAACCAAATACGTGCTGATAGACAACATGGAAATGGTCAAAATAGAACGAAAAACACACACATTTTCAAAAACTCAAAGAAATGTACTAAAACGGGAATGGGAATGAGATCGGGATTGGGAATGGGAATGGGAATGGGAACGGGAATGAAATGGACTAAAGTTGACAACATTCGTCCGTCTACTGTCAAGCAGCAATCAACAAAAAATTTGTACACTCTTGGCCACGCATGCAAATGGCCCAAAGAGTGTGTGAAAGAGAGAGAGAGAGAGGGGGAGAGAGACAAAGACAGGGACTTGCCTTAAATGAATCCATTTGTATGGCACAAAAAGTGGAGAATGTGCTTTTAGCCTGTTTTGTTATGTTGACAGCATCATAAAGGCAATAAGACTTTTCCGCTGACGGCTCTTCACGCCGGACAGACAAATGCTGAATAAGCGTTAAACCAGCTGGATAACGACAAATAGACAGACAAAGAGACAGACAGCTAGACAGACAGACAGAGAAAGAGAGATAGTATTATAGTTAGTAAGAGATAGAAAGAGCTCGCTCATCCATAGTTGTTCAAACCTAACTTGCTCATAAGTAATTTGAATTTGCTTCATGAAAATGGCCAATTTGACTGGCCAACTGGCTTAGCTGACTGTTGACTATTTATACACTGACAAAAAAGACTAGCTTCGAAAATAATATGTTTACACAATGATTACTTTAAGTAATAAGACTTAAAAGCAGATTTCAAATTTAACAGTCCGTAAAAAAAAAGTGAAAAAAGAAAATTTAAAAATGAAAATAGTATGCAGAAAATAATCTCTTTAAACGTTTCAACTCCAAAGCAGCAGATAAATTATTTAAAATATTAGTTTTAGTATACATACCCTACATGCTTTAGAGTTTATTTTCCTACATATATTTTTATAAGTTTAAACTATTTTAGCTTTAAAGCTTAAATGGCTAACTGGTTTTCATTCCTTACCCAACGCTTTAAGTCCATAAAGCAAAATCAAAATTTGTTGTATTTTTTAGAAGTGTAAAGATATTTAAATATGATGAAAAAATAAGGGATGAGGAAAAACTGTTTGGTGGTATTCAAAACATGCCCGCGGGTGGCCGAAAGGACGACAGTGAAAAGTTTTTGTGAAATTTGAGCACAGCACTGTTGGGTTGGGCTCATTGTTTCTAAGTTTTTGCCAAGTTTTTAAGCATACACACACACACACACTCACTCACACTCACACTCACACCCATACAAACAAAGCTGCAGCGTTAAAGCCATATCAACTTTTCACCAAGTTGGCAGTCTTGTAAAACACTGACAGTCGATCGGAAAACAGTAGGAAGACCAAGAAACTGAGAAATTGGGAAACCGGGAAAACCTGGAGTTATAGTTGTCTGCTTACAAACTTTGACAAGTAAGTTCTTGAAAATACTTTTCTCCTCTCTTCTTCTTCTTCTTCTTCTTCTTCTTTTGTTTCTGTTTTACTGTAATTTGGCAAATGACGTTGGCAATTTTAAATCGAAAATTTATAATAACTTTGTATGCAGCAAAATGCAATTTTAAAATAGTTCACATAGTTTCCTTTAAATATTTTTTTATTCATTTTATATTTTTTTTCTGCATCGAGCAATCAATCAATTTGCAAATGGTCCCACAGTCAGTTGTAGCTTGTTTGCTCTGCAGAAGTGTAGCATAGTGTGACTGAAATAATTTACGACAAAAACCAAATTAAATTAATTTTGTGGCATATATGTGTGTACGTGTGTTTGTTTTCTATTTAATTGTTAAATAATTGATTGATTGCTGGTTAAATAAGTCTGTTCAACGGGCTTATAATGTTCAATATCCAACTATGTTTTCAAATAGACAAAATTTCAAAACCTAATTTATTTCGTCTCTCCTTTATTTAAATTCATTTTATAATGAAACAAATTTGTGTTAACTTATTTTTTATGACACTTGCACCAATGTGCATAGTTAAGTGCTGTTGCTATTGATGGAATTTCCACACTTTAATGCATAAGCTGCTTTAATTGTTGTTATGCAAATGAAAAATGCGATAAAAATTTACTCACCTGGTCAAGAGCAAGAACAGCAGCACCTCTTGGCTATGAAGGTGGTTCGTGTTGTTGTTGTTGCTGCTGTTTTTGCTGTTGCTACCACTTGCTGGTCTATTAATAGCAAGTGGATCAGGTGGAAGCAGAGAGGCAGCTATCGATTTTCAGCATACAATATACAAATGAGAACATCCAATGCATGTGAAAGGCGCACACAAAAATAGTCCAGAGTGCTACATAAGGATAAACACGTATGTGTGTGTGTGTGTGTGTGTGTGTGTTAATTTTAAAATATTAAGCAAAATGGCTGAGTTTGGTTAGCACTTGAGTCCATAAGTCAATTAATTTAAATGGCCAACAATATTTATTGCATACTTTTTGGGGTCGCCATTACACTATGTGCGTGGGTGTGTGTGTGTGTGTCCATCTCTTTCTTCCTTGCTGTCACTCGCTCGCACTTAAGAGTGATGCATTTTTAATGACCATTAAATTTAATTACATATTAAGCGCTTTTAATTATTTAATCAAATAATTGAAATCGCCGTAACCAAAAATGTTCTCACATTAAATTTGTATTATTTTATAATGGGCAACTCGAGGCGTCTCAACAGATTTCTTAATGATATTCCTCATTAGCTTAACCTTCGCTTTATTTTCGTTATTAATTGTGTGAAAGTTAACTTTGTACAGTTTAAGTAAAGTAAAGTTTTTCTTAACTCATATCGAGTGGAAATTTTTCTTATTATTTTTTTAACTCATTTGTAAAAAGTTTTTTGTTATACTCTCTGCAAGAGTATATTAGGTTTGTGAAAATTATGTAACAGGCAGAAGGAGGCGTGGCAGACCCCATATAGTATATATTTTCTTGATCAGCATCACAAGCCGAGTCGATATAGCCATGTCCGTCTGTCTGTCTGTCCGTATAAACAAACAGATCTCAGCGATGGTAACAGCTAAAAGCTCGTACTTAGTATCGACTCGATATTTAGTGAGTCAATACAAGAATCTTTACGAGCTAGACACGTAACAAAGTTTACAATTGAACGCAATGCCAATGCATGTGTGCAAGCGAGATAGAAACATACAAACATTTGAACGAACGTTTACGCTGCTTGTGTAGTGGCAGCGCTGCCCGCGGGCGCTGGCCGTGCCGACCACTGAGATGCACTGGTGTAAGTATGTATTACATATATATACATACATATAGGATTGATCATAATATACTTTTTATACTCTGGACAACTAGCAGAATTAATCGCAATCACAATCTAAAATTCTCAAAATCGAACCCATTTTGTCATATTTCGATGAAGAAGTCCTCAGAAATGTGGTCCTCAGCTCAATATTTAAAATTCACAATTTTCCCAACTTTGACTGATCATAACTCAGCCAAATGAAGCGATATCTTAAAAAGTCATACCTTTTTATACTCTGGAGAACTAGCAGAATTAATCTCAATCAAAATCGAAAATTCTCAAAATCGAACCCATTTTGTCAACTTGTATGATGAGTCTTGACCTTTGAAATTTTGTCCAATATTGACAAATATACCAATACCGATTTTCTTAACATAACCATATATAATCGGAAATAAAATGCAGAGAGTATTATACGGTCAGGCGTTCCCGACTGTATTTATCTTTCTTGTTTTTTTATTTACTTACTTTGTATGAAAAAGCAGCTGTTTGGCTCGCGCCATGGTGGGGCATTAATTTTATGCATTAAATGCGTTGACAGCTTGTATTTTGCCACGCCCACAGTGCCTGGGCACACGCAAACACACACACACACACATGCAGGCTTGCCGGCAAAGTTCATAGTCTGGCGAATTTTTGGGTCAAAATTTAATGCACGCAATGCCACAGACACGACCGCAAAATGGTGTGACACTAAAGGCAGCAGCAACAAGAACAGCAACGACAACATGCAAGGACACATCCGCAACAACCACAGCGACAACAACATCAACTGCAACAACAATGAAAACTGTAAGGAGAAGCAGCACAAATGGCACACGGAAAGTGGCTTCGTTTCCTATGTCCCCTTATGCCACTTTTTACCCCTCTTCCCACTCTTGCAACTATTTCACCCCTTGCCATGTGACCATCATTCATCGTCCATTTTTTTTTTTGTTCTCTATACACACATACTTTACTATATATATATATAGTTATGTGTGTGTGTGTGCATAATATTGCACACATGGCCAAAGCCAAAGACAAACAAGCAGAAGCTGCTAAAGAAGAATGCTCGTAAAGAATTCCAAGAGCAAAAGGGAACAAGAGCAAAAAAAGAAGACCACATGTTAGCCAGGTGGCAAAAGACTGAAAGAGAGCAATAGAAAAGAAGAGAAATAGAGGTGGAGAGTTAGTGAAAGAGACAACGAAAAGTAAGCAGTTTGTAGAGCAGCTAATTTGTATATCAATTAAAGGACATAAATTGAGGGAATGTCACATTTTAAAACTGAATCGATTCAATACATATAAAAGTAATTGAAGCTTAAATTGTTTAAACAAAATGTTTAATCTTTAGGTAAACATCGAACAACTTTTGATTGCCCACTTTAAAAGGAGTCTTGCATTTTATGAATTTATATATAAGTATATATATCGAATTATCCCCTGATTAACTAATTTTGTAATAAGTATTATGATACTAGTTGAAAATAATTACCAAAGTTGGAACATTTGTGTATCAGCTTTCCGTGTTGCTCATTAGAAGTTTATATTTACAAAGTTGTAACTCGATTCCAAACTCATTAAGCGAAAATAGTTTTATGCAAAAAGCGCAACAGAAATTATTATTGCACTAATTAATTAGGCAAATAATTGGAGCATGTATCAAATCACAACTTTTTGTAATTTGGAGTGAAAACCGTATTAATTATTTAGTTTAAAAAGTCAGCTAAAGTGAGACAGCTCAGCGGAAAAACTTTCGACGGCATCTTCAACACTCACACACACACACAGATACCCATGCAGACACAAGCATGCACAATGAGGTAACTCTCATTTTAAACACAAACTTTGTATATATGTACAGTTAATAAATAATGCATAATTTAGACAACTTTTGCTACGAAAAATTTAGATGGAAGCGCGATTCTGGACCAAAAATTGTAAGATCATTGTGAGTCCACATTCGACTATAAAATACCCGTTAAGGAAGGAGCTCTGAGAATTTAAAATTTTTACTGCATACTTTTAGGCAGTTACAGCTTTTTTTCTGCTATTCATAGGCAGTTTATCTAAGATCTATCTGAAAATTGGTTTTCTTATTCGCCTGAGGGCGTTTGCAAACCCTAGAAGTGCCAAAATATCATTACGAATGAAGTCAATGTATCTGTAGCCATAAGTTCTTAGCTTTTGTAGGTCTGAAGTGATGCAAAAGTCAGAAAATTAAACAAAGTTGGTTTAATCGAATATACCCTAACTATAAAGCCAACGGGTGTAAAAAGAATATTAGCGTTGGTTAAATTTGATGCACAAATGTGACATCATTATTATATGGAACACTACGCAACAGAGTTTGAGTTTTGCCCCTAATAATGGACACTTTAAGTTGACCAGAGCAGCAACTGATGAACAGCTGTAAATGTCGCAATCGCTGTCAAATTGCCGCGACGCCAAGCGACGTGATTGATGATGATGATGATGAGGTAAAGAGAGAAAGAGAGAGAAATTTATATATTTACATATTATGGCATAAACAGAGAACGATAAAGGAGAGAAGTGAGAGAGAGAGAGAGAGAGGGGGATACAGTGAGTTGCCTAAGTGACGTTAATTATCACTGTTTGAGACGGACAGACAACTTGCAGCTAGAATAATATTAACGAGTAAGTCAATGTACGTCATGAAATAATCTCTATCAATAAATTGGCATTAAATGAGAATCAGTTGAGTTTGATTGATGCATGGACACTTTAACTACTAGTGGGAGTGATTGACGAGACTTAACTCAGAAATGCTCGAATTTTATCATTTTATCAAGCGAGTTACCTATTTTTAGAAGCTTCATTAAGTTGAGACTCTTACAAACAAATTAAAAATGCATATTACTTAATTAAAATAATCTTAGTTTAATAATATTGGGAGTTTTCTTTAGAAAAATTTTAAAACATATAAATTAAAACATTATAAATTAAAAAAAATTATTTTTTACTACAATTCAAAATTTATGTTTCTTAGTACAATTAAAGATTTACCTCTTTAAAAAATGATTTACTCAGTGTTCTCAATAAAAATCAGCACTGTATTCATAATTTTATAATTTTCTTTTGCTATCGTAAGGAATCTACGTATATGTGTATAAACCAATATATAACGATTGGCAGTACCTTGATATATGTGTTAGCATCTACAGGTATAAAATTACTGGACAGTCGAAACAGCCGATAGGCATTTCAAAGTTACTTTATTGGTTTTACACACACACTCACACACATACAAACAGGCAGACAGGCAGTGGAAATGGCAAATGGCAGAAAGAAAATTGTGAAAATCAATGAAGGAAAATGCCATGCCAATGGATTCAACTACATCTCTCTCAGTCAGAGATACAGCTACTTGGTCTTTTGCTCTTTACATTGTCTTGACTGTCTGTTTGTGTTGAATGCAGGCTTGTAACCAGGTTAAGATAGTTGTTAGACACGCAGCTACAATGTGTATTCTACCTATAGCTACAGCTGTAGGTATATATATACTACAAACTACACATACCTATATGTACATACATATATACTTAGTTTGTGTGTGTTTGCACATAAGTTCACACCCACAAAATGTGACAGCGCCCTAAAAATAACTAACTGATTAAATTTATGCCCTGCTTGCATATCAAATTCATAGAGAATTTCATTATGCCAACAATACTGTAACGAAACGAAACGAAAAGACTAAATTTAGTACACTAGATTATAAGCTACTAGATACACTAGTTTTTATACTCTCTGCAAGAGAGAGTATATTGGGTTTGTGAAAAAAAAAATGTATGTAACAGGCAGAAGGAGGCGTGGCAGACCCCATAAAGTATATATATTCTTGATCAGCATCACAAGCCGAGTCGATATAGCCATGTCCGTCTGTCCGTCTGTCCGTCTGTCCGTCTGTCTGTCCGTCCGTATGAACAAACAGATTTCAGAGATGGTAAGAGCTACAAGTTTGAATTTGGTCTCTATCGACTCGATATTAAGTCAGTCAATACAAGAATCTTTTTTTTTTCGATGCCACGCCCCGTTCGCCCACAATGAGCAAAAAACTAGACACACCTCGTAAAAAATTGATGTTTTAGCCGAATATCTCAGTCCCTATGGCACTTAGGAACACCCATTTTGGTACGTAGGTTCCTAGAGACGGCATAATTGTATTGTCATCAAAAATTTTGGACTGCCACGCCCCCTTTTCCCACAAGAAATAAACTAATTTGAAAACTTCAATGCCGATTTTAAGGCATTTGATCTTATCATACAGTATTGTTATTTTAAATTCATTTGAAGACAAAATATATCAAACTATCCTGAAAGTTGCATACAAATCGGACTATTAACAAAAGAGCTAGACATGTAAGAAAGTTAATAATTGAACGCAATGTCAATGCATGTGTGCAAGCGAGATAGAAGCATACAAACATGTGAGCGAACGTTTTCGCTGCTTGTGTTGCGACAGCGCTGCTCGCAGACGCTGGCCGTGCCGACCAAATTTCTATTTTTAACAAAATAGTTATCCAGCAAGGAAGTTAGGCCTCTTTTATATGTATGGTTTTGGAACGAAAATTTCAAGTGTCGTGATGGCGTTGCCGGTTAAGTGCTTGATCGGCGAACGCAAAGTCGTGGGTTCGAGTCGCGGGCAATCCTTTAAAAGAATATAATTCAATAGCTGCAATTGTTGCATGTTTTCATTTAGTAATAAAAATTTTTTTTTTTATCAAAACCTATTTTAAAAAAATTTTTCAATTGTTTGTTAATAATTTGTTAATAAACAATTTTTTTCGATAATGCAACACATTTAAACAACACAATAAAATATATTCTTTTTGACGACGGACCAGGAGTCGAACCCACGACCTTCCGTTTATCGACCGGATACTCATCATCCGCGCCACCGCATCACATGGAAACATTCGGCCTAAAACTATAGATATCTCTATAAAAGAAGCTTAACTTCCTAGCTGAACGTCTTTTACTGCAAGTACTATCAGTTAATATTCTCGGATACTGATTTTATTAAAATGAGCGGGAATAAAAGGCAGAGAGTATTCTACGGTCGGGCGTGCTCGACTGTAATTTTCTTTCTTGTTTTCTCTGGATAACAAAAGAAATTTTATTTTGAAAGAGTTCTGAACTTAAGCATGAATATCAAAGTTAATAATTTATTTAAATATCGTTTTGCTAGTATAAAATATGTAAGTACATAGTTAGTAAAAAACTATTTTTTCTATACTACTTCAATAAAATAATGTAGCAAATGGAGAACTCAGAGAACTATATTATATATAAATTGAATAAAATGTATTAAAACTAATGTGGAGTTAAAAAAATTAATTGATTTTATGAGCCCACTTTATTTTAGTCTATTTCCCAAGCGGATATGCAAAGTTTTTAATGATCAAAGTTAGTTAACATATATTTTAACTAATAGAAAAATGATTTATCTTGCGAATTAGCTAAAAATTTCAATCTAATTAGTTTTCGTGTCAGGTTGTTGTACTATGCTTTATTAACATGATTTCAAATAAAGAAATAAAATAATTTACAATGGAATTAATTTAATATTTTGACTTTAAATTTTGTTGATATTTAAACTTTATTTACAAAATGTTCGTTTGCACGTAAACACTTTTAATAGAAACAATAATGTTTCACTATAAATTTGCTGAAATTTGTTTTTAAATTTGTTTTTAAAAAACAGAATCCGTCTCAATAGCTTAAATGTTATTTGAGATTTGTAGCACATGCTGCTTATCTACTTATTACCATATCTACAATCTTCTTCGACCACTGCCACTCAAATAAAAGTATATCAATTTCGTTAAATCTTTTATTATGGGTACTCCTCACATTGCTTGGTTTCAATAGTTCGTCGTGGGACAGCGAAATGATTTTGTTTGCTAAAGACTTGACCTATGTCATAGTCTAACGCACCAACTTGTTGCTACTTTAGCATTCCATCTCCCTCTCCCTCTCTCTCTCTCACTCTGTCTTTCTGTCTGCCTGTCTCCCTCTGTTGCTTTATAACCTAAATAATAGACCACTGGGCTTCTTTGTTTGTGGTGCCCCTATAACGAGGCGCATAAAGTAAATAACCGAGCATGTTAGATTGCATTGGCGGGGTATATACGACTGGTAGCTACCTTTTAGAGTTTTCTAGTATTTACGCTATTTCTTTTATTGAAAATCCCAACATAATTACACACAGCTTTCATTGTAATTTTTGTTATTGAAAGTGAAGCTTTGAAATTTGTGGACACTTAGATTCAAGTATTTGTAAATAGGTATGGATATTTTCCAAAGAATTTGGTGGCATAACAATAAGCTCAACAATAACAACAACAACAACAAACAAGAGCAGACACAACAAGACACAACAAGACAAGACAAGACAAACAAGGAGCAAGCAGCGTAATTGTATGGCTCTTGTGTCACAATGCGTATCTTTGTGTACTTGTCTGCGAGTGCGTATGTGTGTGTGTGTGTGTGTAATTGTGTGTCAGTGTGTGTTCGTATTTGTTTGTGATATGCGTAATTATATATATGTATATATCTTTATGTACATATGTATATGTCTATATGTACCCATGTGGCATATGTATTATAAGAAGGCATTACAATGCGCTACGCACCGTCACGTCGACCATATCAACATCAGGGTCGTTTTTAAAAGTACCTTACACAGGGTGATCCATTGCATCCTGAAAAAGTGCAAGTTTGTTAGTTTAAAACTATTTATATCATTTTTAATAAATACAATTTTAAGTTTGTGTCTAGTAAGCACTTACACAATTTTTAATGATTTTTGTAATGAATTAGTAAATTTTGTAGTCCAATTATCAGTTGTTGTTAAAAAAATACCCATGCCAATATGCCGAGTCACCCTGTATTATTTGTGAGTGTTTGGTATATCGCATTCACATGCTTTCTGTGTCTTTGTGGGCGTGTTGAAGACGAATGTCATTTCCACGCGACTTCCGCTGGCAACAACTTGGCTCCTTGTCTGCTTCTTTTACAATATAAGGCTATCTACTGCCCCTCTCTCCGCCCACTTAACCATTACCCGTCTCCCATATGTTTGTGTCCTGCATTGCGTTCGTTTTGTATAGCATACTTTCAGGCTGCCTTTTACCCGTTTCGCTCGCTTGTCATTACTTGGCAATGGCAGCAACAGCAAAAGCAACATCATTGTCGACAGCAACAGCAACAGTTGCTGCTATTGTATTGCCTGTTGTTGATGTTGTTCGCTTTCGTTCATTCGTTGCTTCGTTTGTTATTGTTTTCCATTTTTACAACCATTTTTATGTGCTGGAATTGCTGATGGGCTTTGAGTCTTGATGCCAAATGCTACAAATACACTTATATTACAGACGCACACACACACATACACTCAGACATATATATATAGTGCTACATATGAACAGTACATTATATATTCAACTTGTTGCTCTTTCAAATCGTGTCGTGAACTCTTGGGTTCTTGGCAACTTTCCTTTAACCTTTCACCATTGTGAAAAAATATATATGTATGTTTGTATATAAAAGAGAGTGAAACGCGGCCAAGTAATCAAGGCAACCGTTTATGTGCATTTTAAATGTTAACGCTTTCACTTTACCCTCACATCCCCCCTGCACCACAGTCATAACTGTAACTGTAATTTTAACTGTGCATAACTGTAAGTACAACTGTAATTGTTGCTCATATTCAAAATGGTATTCCTGGCGCGTGTCCAAATTCAATTTGCCAACTTGTGACTGCGAAAATTTGTAGAAATTTTGCAAATCGTTAAAGTTGCGTATGATCAAAATTGAGTTTATTATCGTATTCTCTTTGAATTACATACGTACAAACTTTAACTGGGAAATTCAGCTAACTTTTCAGTTTTTCCTTAAACAGAATGAACCCTCCCGGGATTTATTCAGTAATTCCTTAGTGTAACTTGCTTTCGAAACGTAAAGTTTATTACACAGTTTACTTTAAACAGCGTAATATTTTTACAAAATTCCCTTAAGATTAAGAATTTTCATTAGCAACAAAGAAAAATGAACATTTCAATGAATAAACACAAGTTTAAGTTACATTTTATTAGCAATTTAACTCTTTTAATAGAAAAATGCTAGAATTTAATTATCGTGAATTTGAGACTCGGGATTTGTTAGTACATATAATAGAGTCTTGTAGCTTTTGTTTAGTAACAAATTTAAATAAAATTTATTTTTTTTTCTTTTTTGTAAGGCTTACTTTTTACTCAGTTCTTAGAATCTTTGATAACCCTAATTTTATTTGAGAAAGTATTTCTCAGATTGGTGATTCAATTTCAGCTAAGAAACAGACCATTCAACCATTTTAGACCCAAGATAATTTATTTTTTAAGAAAAGACTAGACGGCTAGACAACGTCTGACTTGCAATTACTTTAACAAATATTCAATTATTAGATTTTGCCGACGAATAATCGTAAGAACTTTTTCAATACTGTTCAGAAAAAAGATTCAAAACTTTTTTACAGTAATATCAAATCATGAATATAAAATCGCTTGAGATAAATTTAGCAAAAAAAATAGTTTTTCCTACTAATCACTGTTGATTGAATGACTATTTCCATAGCAGACAGACTGTAAAATTAATAAACAGCTAAATTTTTTGTGTTTAAGTATTAAGTGCATTCGTTTCGGTTTTTTAATAAATAATAAATTACAGTAATTGCTTTATTTAGTTCAATCAATTGCATCACTAAGTTTCATTGCAAATTACTAACACATTCAAAGCTTTCAAGCTATATAAAAAACTACTGAAAACAATTTAATTAATAATGCAGCAATTGAAAAAACTTCTTAAAGCTTTCGGAATTAATTGGGAGGAGGTGTGTGCGTGTATGTGTGTGCCTTAGTATGTGGGTGTGTACTTTGGGTGTGTTTAAGAGTTGCAGCCATCAATTAGAATCAATCAATTAGTGTTCATAATTAAATTGCTCATTAAGCGAACAGAAACAACATCAGAACAGAAAGCAACAATGAGAGTCATCATTTCAAGTTCTTTCTCCAGCTCACTCAAAGTCTGATGATGTCTGTTGATTCTCTATCTCTTTTTCTCTATCGCTTTTGCTGTCTCACTCACTTGCGTTGCCTTTGTCAACCGCCCAGAATCGTGTTTACATGCAGGGATTCGGCATTTGATCCAGTAGCAATTTCTGTTGCCAGATTTACACCCCTTACCCCCCTTGTTCAGCAAACCACATGCCCCACATGGCCCACATGCCACATGCTACATGTGTGTTTACATTTACAGTTGCCCATTAATTGCTGCGTATCTGTTGTCGTCTTCGTTTCTGATTGATTCATGCTGTTTTCCCATTGTTTTCCCTCCCTGCCTTCCATTTCCACTTATCTTTTGGCATTTTGTTGGAAGTTGCTTTAGGCAAAAGATAAATAAAATGAATTCTAAGTTAACTAAACTCGACTAACAAATACCCTTTGGACAAATCGAAGCTATGGAAAGCACACAAAGACATGCAGCTACATAAAGTATTCTATGTGTTGAGGTTATTAAGAAAGTAGCGGGTTATGACCGACCAGCAAATACCCTTTAGATAACTGAATACATACCTTCATCATGCCAATCATACCATTAAATATATGAGAGTTCTTGACGTAAACTGTCTTTTATATGTCTAATTGAGGGGTGTGCTCGACTAGCAAATACCCGGTGAACACATTACCTCTAGCACTAAATTATAGATTTAATTGTAGAGCATTTTATCGTTATAACAGCAACAATAAGGCAAGGAAATTATAAAGCTTGACTAGAAAATACCTGTTCCTAAAATAAGTACTGCATTATAATTACATACTTTTTGACAAATTGGAGTTTGCTCGAGTGCCGAGTAAAGTGAGTAAAGTTTGGCCTTAAATGGTGATTACTAAAATAGCATGTTAAATTTACTTAACTGTAATTAAAATAACCAATTAGTAAGAAAAGTGAAGTATGCTCGACGTGGAAATACCAGATAGGCATCTTCGAGTTAGCTTAAACTAGTTAAAAGTACTAAAAACTGTAATTCTCAACTAGCAAATACCTGTTAAAACCGGATTAATTAATTTTAACATGTGTCATTAACTCTAGACTGCCCCTACGTTTCAGTCGTACAGGGTATAACAAATTACCAGTCTGCCGTAGTTAATGTGGCCTTAACTTGTGCATTTCACGCCACCTTTACAATTTCATTTATGTATGTGCCACAGTACGGTCCTCTTGCTCTCCATTTTCGCTCACTCTGTCTCTGTCTCCGTCTCTGTCTTCGTCTCTGTCTGTGTCTCCGCCTTCTGTTTAAATACCTTAATGCTCCCTGGGGCGCCGCTCAATGGAGAAGCATTTAAAGTGCCATTGTGAGTCGTATAAGAGGCAAGTTGCAGCTCTGGCACAGCGGCTATAAGACTGGCGACCGTTATGTGAGCCGAGTCCCATCATATACTGCTGGGTACTGCTCTCTTTGTGCTCTTTGTTAGGATCATTAGAAGCTTGTCCAGCACAGAAAGTGTCAAATTCAATTAAGCTATGACATAACTCTTAACATTTCATTCTCAACGCTTAACTTTCGGCAATTTGTTGCATTCAAAGAATGTTTCAAAAAAAAGCTTAAAGTTTCTACATATGTGGAATTAAGTTTTAAATGGATTTTTCTATATTGCAAGCATTTCAAAGTATGCCTTATGTCTAACTTATCTAGCTTATCTCTTACTCTGTGTATGAACAATGAATATTAATTAAATTACTATACACTTCATGTATGATATAATTATTACAACACATAGTAAACATATTAATTAAATTTCAGTAAACAAAAGTTAAGCGACTTCTTCGAACTTGGCCTAATTTGATGATATTAATGAGAATTTTTTCTGTTTTCTGTTTGCTCATAAATCAAGTAAACATGAAATATAAGAAAAATAACTGAAGGCGCTAGGAATCAACTTGATTTGCAGGAAAACTCATATTTGGCGATAAATGTTATCACACATACGCAACGTTGTACTGCGAAACGCACTCAAATTATTTGCCATCAAATTGTATTGATTTATTAATGGCTCTCATCATTCGACAGTTTGCTATAAAGTTACCAACGTGTTATCCTTAGCTCTCATATCACAAAATTTTATATCAAATTGAATCGAGTTGAGTTCAATCAAGTTGAGTTCAACTGAGCTGAGCTGAGCTGAGCTGAGCTGAGTTGACTTCAGTTGAGTACAGTGTTTGGCGTTTACATTGAGCGGGTACCCGCATCATTCACATTAATTTTCCAAAATGTCTCAATAAAAATCAATATCAAATATATATATTTTGTGCTTGATGGCTTTATTAAAGCCATCGTCGTTTCTGTCAGAAATGAAACCCCCCCCAAAAAAAGGAAGAAAAAATATACCGAAAGTACAAATAAATAAATAATGATTGCTCAGTTGCCTTCGGCGTCTTATCATTCGCCAAAAAAAAAAAAAAACCTTGAGTCATTTCCAATACAAGTGTACTTGCTTATAGTACTAAAAGGATTGAATAACTCGGGGAATTTCTGCGTTGAAATAGGTCAATGTCTACACATTATCAGTTTTGAGCCGATTTAAATTGAATTTAATAGCATTAATTTGTGATTATTTAATATAAATGCGTATTTAATTTAATCTTTTTAAACCGCTTGGGTTTTGCCAAAAATATTAGAGAAATGTAAGCTACTGATATATTGAATTGTTGTATGTCCTCCTGTTCAAATCAGAAGATTAGGGTATTTATTTTAGTAATTAAATTAAGAAACCATTTTTAAAAAATTATTACATATTAAAAAAAAAATAAAATTGTGATTCAATTCTTTTATTTAATTATTTATTTCTATTCATTTATATTTATTTCTATTTAATACTTTTAATGCCCATGACATATTGAATTTCCTTATACAATATGCTATGTATTCTTTTAATACCTAGTTTATTATTTATTTATCCCCAAATTTAGTAAGCTGTTCACAGTTCATACTATGATTTCTATTTAATACTTTTAATTGAGATTGACAGTTATGTTATGAAATTTCCATATTTTCATATCAGTTGAACTCTCTTAGCAGTTAGACAGTTTATAAAGCTTAGACCACATGCACACCTACAAACACACCCACACTCACACACCTGAATCTACACCTACCATTGGAAAGTGTCACCTAACAATGTGAAATTTTGTTTGGTTTTTGTTGTTTCAAAATTTTGTTATTTTCTTCCTTTTTTTTTGCCAAGTGTTGAAAAGTTCTTGAAATAGTTTTGCATACTTTAGGGGTTTGTCAGAGCAGACAGCTCATTTAGCCTGCAAGTCTGTGGAGTATGCTTCATAATTTTAATAATTCATTAGGTAAAAACAATTTTTGGCTTTTATACTCAAATTGACTTTGAGTGGCAACTGAAGTTGACTGGCTTTTTGCTTTTTTCTTTTGGCTTTCCACTTTTGGTTTTCTGCTCTTTGTCTCTGGTTGAGTCTCAATTGTTGTTGTTGCTGCTGCTGCTGCTGCTGCTACTGTTGTTGGTCTTGTTGTCTGCGGCAAGTTGTTGAACCCATTCAGTTTAGTTGTTGCCATTGCAATTGTAGTTGTTGTTTGGTTTTTGGGGTTTTTTGTTAAACTTTTACACGTCCTTTGCCGTAGCTATGGTAACTCTGACAT
This sequence comes from Drosophila cardini, assembly GCA_018903735.1. Classification (NCBI taxonomy): domain Eukaryota; kingdom Metazoa; phylum Arthropoda; class Insecta; order Diptera; family Drosophilidae; genus Drosophila; species Drosophila cardini. The sequence goes on along the minus strand of JAEIGM010000008.1, from coordinate 4,385,816 downwards.
TTGTTGTGTTCTTCTTCTTTTCCTACTTCTTGTTTTTTGGCTGCCAACAAGTTTTTCTGCCTTGTTGTGGCTCCCAATTGATTTTGCCACTTGCCAAATTTTTACTCACACATTGAATTTAACTTTAAATATTTATTGTGTTCCAATACATTTAAAAATACTTTTTTAATAAAATTATAGCTTAATTTATTTAGCTAAATATATGCTTCAGTACGTCTTCCAAATCCATGCCTTCCATATCGTCGGGATCTATTTCCTCTAGGTCTTTCGTATTGTATCTTTGTTGGTCCTCCGTTTTAAAGTTGTTGTGGAATAGCAAAAGTATCAGCATCAGCCAGGTTAATACCGTACAACATTTACTGGAAATTACCCACATTTCTTGGCCGCAACTCAGCTGTCGAATGATACAAATGTCGGAGTTGGTCCAAACTGATGAGAGCCTGACTCATATGTGGGTCAGTTTGTGCAGCTGTTGTTGGATTTGTGTCAATATGCATATAACATACATATATATTTAAACACACATATATATGTGTGTATGTTGGTACGAGAGCAGGTTGTCGTTTGTATGCCTAACCCACATTCGGTTCGTCAACGTATTCTTTTGTAGCATACTTTTAAGCGTCGCTGAAATTTAAAAAAAATATATCACACGTCACTCAAAGGGATTGCTTTTTTATAATTCAGTTGTGATTGTGTGCCTTGAAAAACATCTGGTCACCGCATTCAAAATGTGAAGGTGTTTGTTGTTTTATTTGGTCCGGCTTAAACGAGCGCAAATTGTTTGTTAGCCAGGCTTAAAACAAATGTCACGTGCAGTTTGCAAAGCTCACAAAAAGAAACAAACGGTTTTAACAATATGCAAATATGTGATTATTCGGATTTTTCCTTATATAACAAATAAGTGTCATGTGTTGCAATCAATTTTATATATTCTTTGTGCAACATTTTGTAGATATATTATTTTATTTGATTACATTTAAAGCTTTTGTTAAGCCTTATCAAAATGATATAAAACATAGTAATTTGTTTTAAATTTAATACCTAGTGTATTAAAATATTAAAAAATGTGATAAATCTCATTTTTACTACAAAGATTTATTTAAATTGTTTTGGTAAAAAAATTAAATATTTTTAGGAGATTAATGAAGTTTAAATTTTAGGCTTTGCTGTAGTTTCACAAATATTGTTCGTTTGGAAGAATTTTAAGCAATTTAAATATAATGAGAAATATTTTTAAAAAACATTTCTATTAATATAATTAAATTTTAAGTGCCTTACTAAATTATTAATTTACTTTTTTTCCCTTTCATTGCAGGCTATAAACTGCACGCAAATAAATAGACTGATGCCTGGGCTGCCAACTGTAGCTGTAGCTTAAGTAGGCGTGGCATTCGCATACATGATGCGATTGGCGAAATTGACGCAAAGTTTTACGCTTAATAAAAATGCGGCGCAAAAGTGCACGGATCAAACGCACGCCAAGGTTGACAACAGAGAGTGGGATGAAGGGGGTGGCGGGGCAATTTAAAAATACACTTTTACTCAACTAAAATGATGTATTTATTTACATAACCGATTTACTTATACAATCTTTTTTTTATTTTAATGATTTATGCAGCGTCACGGCAGTAGCAGCAGCAACGGTGCGGGGCAGAGTCTTGGCAGCGGCAACAACGTTAACGGCCTGGCGGCCACAGCGGCAGCAACGACGCGGCACAGCAACAGTAGCAGCAGTGCCAACACCACCACCACCACAAACAGTAGCAACAGCAGCAGTAGCAATAGCAGCAAACGTAAATCAAAGACAAGAACAAAGTGCTTCGGTGGCACAGTGTTTCGCTGTTGCCTACCTTGTCGCGGGGGCGGCTCCGCAGCCCCCGCCACAAGTCCGCCCCAAACACCCGCGCAGACACCGGACGAACTAAAGCCCAAGCAACAACAAAACGATTTGCAATCAGCCATTGAGCAACAGGAGGTGAAAAACCAGCAACAAGAAAATCAAGAGCAACAATTTGATAAAGAGAACGAGACTTGCGGCACTGGCGAGAAAAAACATTCATTGGCCGATACAATTGGTACATCGGTGACCACGCCCATATCGCTAAAGACACTAATTAACGACGTTGACGAGGATTTGGAGCAGCAATTAAGTGCTGCCGATATTGCTGCTGCAACTTTAGCTAGCGGTTTGGTGGCAAGACGTGCCGAACCCGAAACTCTAAGTGACGCAAGTGTTTCACCCACTGTGGTGGTGCTACAACTATCTAGTACAGTCACCGCCAGTACAGCGCCTAGTTTTCCGACAGCAAATAGCATTACAACAGCAGCAACAGCTGTAACAGCAGCAACTGGTGCAAGTGCAGCAACAGCAGCAGCAACAACAGCAGGAGCGGCAGCAGCAACAGCAGCAGCAGCAGCATCGCTGCTATCCACAAACATTAGCAGCAACAGTGCCACAACGTCGCCGTCGCCCAGTGGCATTTATCAGCAGGTAACAGTTAGTGGCAGCAGCAGCGGCGGCGGCGGCGTAACAGCAGCAGCAGCACCGGCAGCAACAACAACATCAACTGCAGCAAGCAGCGCACAACGTTGCAGTTGTCAGCCGCAGACATCACCATTGCCACACATCAAAGAAGAAGAAGAATCTGAACAACAGCAACAACAGTTGCAGCAAGCAAACAATCGACAAGAACACGAACAACAACATCAGCAATCACATCAACAGCAACAGCAACTAAGCAGTAGTCCTTTAAAGGGCATTGAGGAACCACTGCCCCCGATAACAATCGCTGGTACAGGGTATTGTGGCAGCTGTGAGAGCGTACATCACTCATCGGGCAATTCATCGACATCGGCAACTGTTGGCGCGGGGGGAATTGGTGCATCGCAGCCGGAATTCGTTGGTGCCTCAACGCCATCGCCTCGTATTAAATTAAAGTTTCGCAAACCGCATAAATCGTGCTGGTCACGCATTGTCCTTGCACCGATTGGCAGCAGCAGTGTCGCCGTTGGCTCAGTCATTGGCAGCAATTCAAACGAGACATTAGCTTCCAGTGGCAGCACCGGCAACACAAATACCACAAACAATAGCAGCAGCATCAGCGTTGCCGCTGCCCATCATCGTTTGACCTCATCATCGGCATCGGCACTCGCCTCGCATCCAAGCAATCCGCAGCTGCTGTCCACCACCAAAATGCAGGCCGAACAGGGTTCCATTGGGGATTTGCAGAAGTATCATAGTCGATATCTGAAGAATCGTCGTCACACTTTGGCCAATGTTCGGTAAGTGATTGAAAGCAGTAAACTTCTTTAAAATTTAAATTATCACAAAAAGTACCGCAAATTTGTTCTTTATGAAAATTTCTTCAAAATATAAATTTTAAAATATTTCTTAAAAAAAAAATGTCTTAAATTTTAAGTTCTCTAAGTATTTCTTACAAGAACTATAGCTAAGCAATGGAAATGACATTATTTAGGATTGAAACAAGCTTTTAAGTTTTTAAAATAAGAATATTGTCGCTAAACATGCTTTTCAACGTCTTTTCTAACCAACCGTGATAATGGTATCTTACTCAAAAGTAAAGCCAAATTGCTGTCTCAAGTCTAAAAAAAAAAAAAATAAATATATTAAGAATACCAAATCTGTTTGATATCGAAATTTAGAAGCGGCAAATAAATAAGTAAACAAAAAAGGACGCCTAAAGTTATGCAATATTTTCTGTATCCTTGTCAGCCCTGAGCAAAATATATTGACTTTTGGCCTTAAAATTGACTTTGAAAGATGCTGAACACAAAATAAAAGTGACAAATATTATATGGCATTATGAGGAAGAATAAAGCGAGACAAGTAAACGATAGCGAAAGCCAATATAGAAAAGTAAATAAGCAAAAAAAAAAAGAGAAAAAAATAAACGTAAGGTAAATAAATGCCACAATATTATTCTTATATATGTACAAATATTTGTACAAATGCCATGGCTGCTTAGAGTCAAACTCGTTTAGTGAAGCTTGCTATCATCATCAACATTATCAAGTGCGTCAGTTGCGTTGAATTTCACCGCCGGCATCATGGCGTATGCGCAATTTGCGACTATCTATCGCAAGCTCACAACAAGTTTACAATAGGCCCACAACACAAGTGCCAAGTAAACTTGCTTCAAAACTTTCGTGGTGAAGAGGAAATGGGGGTGTGAGAGAAGAGAGAGAGAGAGAGAGAGTGAGAGACGACTGAACTGGAAAAACCAAGCAGCCAATTAGCGACTTACAATGAAATCAATTTGCAGTTAGTCGACTTAATCAAATCAGAAAAGTTAAGTGACAAAACTTTGCCAGGTCAGAGGACCAAAGCTCTATGCGGAAGACAACCACCAGATGCTTTTGAGATTGGGTGGTTTTCGGGGTGGTTTCTAGGTGGCATTTTGGGTTGGCTTAGATGAATAGCACTAGCTGCATTTTATGCCCAGCGACAACAACAACAACAACAACGACGACATCTCCAACGTCCGTTGGGGAACACACAAAAGCGACATAATTTATGGCTAAAACCTTATGCATAATTGAATAATGCCAACTATGCTGCCAATAAAATTGTTAAATTAACTGTATAAAGTCTTTCAATATAAGTATTATATTTTTTTGTGTGCCTAAATGGAGCACTAAGCTTTGTTTATTATCATTTATTTCACACTTGTTTAACTTTTTTTTATTTATTGTTCAGTTTATTTCACTCTTTTTTAAAGACCAGCTTTTCTGCGTATTTATAAATATTATTTATAAATTTTTTGTTGTGCTCTATTTTTGTTTATTTACTGCGTTCTATTTCTGCAAGCATTGATTAGTTGTCACTCACATGCAGCACTCCATTCTGTGTGAATGGCAAAAATGACAATTTAAGCTGCAGTTGATGGCGCAACGTTGGTGCATTAGCAGCTGTTCAGTTAGCTAACACTTAGTCGTATTGACATATATTTTGTCGAAAATTAACAAATAAATTGCTTTCGATTTCTTTTAGGTAAAAATACTCAATCCTAACTTTCTGAACATTTAGTTACTAACTTTTATTCTGAGAAGGTTTTATTGAGTATTCTTTTAAAGAAACTTAAGTTTATTAAGTATTTTGTATATGGAATACAAAGGTTTATTCACAGAACTAACAAATAATTGTCAATATTCACAATTTGAGACAGTTTTATTGACATCAAATATACTGAAAAGTAAACACAAAAATATTAATTCGGTCTTCTGCTGAATTTTAGTCGAAATTTTATTTCTTGGAAGCAATTTAGAATGTTTAATGAAACTTGTGTACCCAGATCTAAGCGGATACGAAAACACTAGAGTTTTAAACACAAATTTTTCTTAAACTTTACTTAAATTTCTATGACTTGTTTTAAGGATAATTTGTAGACAGAAAAGTTTAAAGACTTAAAGCTTATAGCTCAATCTTTTCACTTTAAAAAAAATATATATATTTTTGGTTTAAATTAATATATTTATTTGGAATGTTTTTTACAAAAAAAAAAAAATTGTGTACAGCAACAAGCTATACTGAAGATATTAGCCAATTATCATTACTTGCTTAACCCTGTCTGGCTCTGGGGCTGCGTGCATTGGCTGCCCTGCGCCTGTTGTTAGTGTTGGTGTTCCTGTTGTTGGTGCGTCTGGCGGGACGCCTTCCGGCACTTGCACGGGGGTTTCTATTCCTACGGTTGCCTCCTCTGCCATTGTTACGTCCACCACGACCGGGTCTACGGGTATTTCTACGATTGGGTCTTCTGGACACTGTGGTGCTTTCGGTATCATCGCTTGAATCAGTGTCATCGCTTGAGTCCGTGTCACCGGTTACTTCAGTTTCATTGGAAGTTTCATTGGATGTTCCATTGGTGGTGTCTTCAGAGCCATTGCTGACATTGGTATCTGTATTTGATACAGTCGTGGTGTCAATCTCACCATCAGTATCAGTATCATCATTGGCAATTTCGTCGCTGGCAATATCCTCACCTGTTGTATCCTCCTCTTCATAATCATCCTCATTTTGGGCCAACACAGTCGTGGCCACAAGGCACAGGCAGGCCAAAAGCAAGAATCGTGAACTGAACTTCATTTTATTGTTTTTTTGGTTTATTGCTTTTCTTTCAAATATCAATGCTAATTTGATAAATTTAAAGCAGCCAACTGGCAGTTATATAGCAGGCGCCAAATAGCCAAAAGTAAATAACTCAAACTCTATATTCTAGATTATTTATTCAACTTGTCTTTTCTCGAAATATGTCGGATACAACAATAGAAAAAGCACAAAGCTTTGTACACAGTCATATTTAACAACTTTTTTACTTCTTTTGATTATCAAAATACGTCTAATTACCAAAAGTAAAAAAAATAACACAACTAAAACAAATAAAAAGAAAAAAATTAAAACGTAAACAAACCCGATACTTCAGGTTTTTGTAAATTAAAGCAAAAACGTAAATACTCAATATTTTCTAATGACATTTTTAATGAAATTACTTCATTAACGTCATGGTGACGTCACTACGGACAGTTATGAAAAGTTATGAAATAAACAAATCGGTTCATGTGAAAAAACTGGTGAGTTCGTTGAAAGGAATTGTGAAAATGGAAAAAGGAGACTTAAGTTGTACATTCTGTAAAGATTAATAATCATTTATTAATATTAATTATGAATGTTGTTTGGAATTGTAGCATAAGTGAGTTTTTACTAATAAAAGAAACAGTCAAGATAGGGGCGTGGCAACCATTTTAAATAAACACAATCTGCCTAAAGCATAGACATATTTTAATTCCAAATTTAGTGGCTCTAGCTTTTATAGTCTCTGAGATCCAGGTGTTCAGACAGACAGACAGACAGACAGACAGACAGACAGACGGACGGACGGACGGACCGACTGATATCGCTATATCGACTCGACTGTTGATGCTGATCAAGAATATATATACTTTATGGGGTCAAATAAGACTCCTTCTACCTGTTACTCAGATTTCGCTTCTGACCCCTGTACATGTCCCCTGTCTACGGGGTCTAAAAATAAATCATTTTAAAGATTTAAACTTCTCTTCAGTTTGTTACTAAATGGTTGTTTTAGCATTGACTTTTATTAAGGTTTTAATTATAACGTTGAATTTCAACCGAAATTCCTTTGTTTGCATGCAGTGTTAAAACAGTATAAATTATACCATATGTTTTCACATATCAGCGGGTGTATTAGTTTTGTAACCAAACTACCAATTAATTTTTCTCTAAGTTCGAAAGTGGTAACTTAACAATGGTTTTATCTGCAATTATTACTTATTTCTTTTAACGCATTTATGAGTATTTTTTTACAGGGCATCTCAAATTCAAATTAGATTTTCCTTTTATTTTATTTTTATTTATTTTTTCTGGAAATACTATGTGAGCTGGAAAGACTTTTGCAGGCATTGCCATGGCCCATATGTGGCTCACAGATTTCTATCAATTTTCACGCCCAATTGGATCTGTCTCCCCAGACCATATGCACTCTGAATAATGCGTGGACAATTTGATTTACATAATTTCCATTGATGGCAATCAACTGTTGCGACATTCCACATCAGACCGCATATTTTCTCTATCTCACTCATTCAGTCTGTCATTGACTCGACTTTTAGCTGGTTTCCAGCTAAAACCCTTTCAGGCAGACACACATACACTTTTCTCACATTTCCGTTAAGCTGGTGTATTGAGTCTGCTTGTTGCTTCTACTGTAGCCTCTTTCTTCCCTCTTCTTCTTCTTCCTCTACCTCTTGCTCATCTTCTACATTCTGTTCTTCTTCTTTTCTCCGACCATTTTGGGTTCCTCAACAATAATTTACGCTTGAATGACGCTTCGTTATTGCTAGTTATTGAACTTCATCGAATGTGGGCGTCTCCCGCAATGGGGCGTGCCAACTCTATGTGTGTATACGTCTGTGTATGTGTTGCTGGACAAGTCGCGGCTTAATCCTCTTATTTTGCCTCTTATTTATAGCTGCTACTTCTGTGGAGCTGATTTGCTTTTGCCAGTCCGAAAATAACGTGTATTTAATCAATAAATTCGTAAATGGCAACAACATTTCCCAGAAAACTGATGGAAAAACTCTGAAAATTCTGCATATCAACGTTTCAACGTATTGCATACAAATTCATACCGAACCTGTAAAAAGTAACAAAAACAATTGTGTTTACTTTAACGTAGATATCAATGCCATTCAACCGTTCTGTGAAACTGAATTTTCCTGGAATAAAGCGTATTATTTCCACAAAAAGCCATTTTGGTGTAATGAATCAAATCAAATAAATGACAGCAGCCATCAATTTACTTACATTTTGTATACAAATAGCTTAACTTTTGTTTAAAAATTGAACAACATTAACAAAATATAATTTTAAATACAATTCAATCATGTTGTGACAAAGAATTTGAGTTTCGCATAATTTAATAAGCTTCATTTTAATACCCTTAACTCTTTGAATAGAATAAAGTGCAAAAAAATCATAAATGGTTTCCATTTACATGAGATTTTTGAAGACATATTTGTTTTCCGATGATTTGGGACTACATAGTTATACATAGTTAAATTAGACATCTCTTACTGAGGGGCATTTACAATATTTGAGTTAGGTCTTAGAAGCAGAGCATTTTGACCTAGCTTTTCTTAGCTTTTCTACAATCAACGCAAAAACTTAAAATTTTTTTTAAAAACCAACTAAAATTTTACAGCTTTTGTCTTTGGTTTTAAAATAAATTTTGAAAAATTGTTTTTAGTTTCATTTTGAACAAATTTAGCAGTTACTCAAAGCAAATGTTCGATTCAATAAAAAGCACAGCATGAGAGCTTTTTCAAGAATTCTATGCTAACACCTTAGAGCTTTAAAGCTTCCACGCTGAGCTTTCGTAGTTAAATATAAAATTATAAACTCAAACCAACTGAAAAAGCTTAAAGCTCTGCAAGCTTTGACCACTGGGCAAAAGCTATCTGCAATATATGCGAACTACACTGCGTATGAGCAATTTACCAACCATATATGGCAATTTGCAGGGTTCGCTTTGACCAGATACTACTATATACACTGTCCAAGTTGTGCCTGCAACTGACATTTAACTGACTTTTTGCATGAAATAACAACTCAAACGATTGAATGCCTCAAAGCGTTATCAATAAATTCAATGAATTTACTTTGAAAATATTTTAATTTATTTTTAAATACTAAAATTTGTTGAAATCAAAAAATTGTTGATTTTTTTAATCATAACTAGTTACCCGTTGTTTGTCTGCATTTGACAGCTTTGAGCTAAAAGCTTCGTTAATTGCTAGTAGTTTATACACACATTTATTTATCATTATTTTTGTGTACAGCAAAGCTCGCAGCAAACTCTTGTTTTATAAATTATTTTGTCAACTATAGTTGCAATGCACAAACGGCCAGGAAATTGCATTCTCATTTCAATAGAAAACTGCAAGGAAAAATGTTACCCAAAGGCCAAAAATATATTAATTTTCCTTGTACGCACACAAGTGCAAGTGGTTGGGAATTTTTATAATTACTTTTTCTTACAAGCTCAAAAATCATGACCAGTTTTCACTAATTAAAATACAACTATATTGAAATGCCAACCAACTTAGTTAACTATAAATTGATTTATTATTCAATACAAAATAATTGAAATATTTGCAAATAATTAATATTATTTTCATTTTGAATTTGAAGAATTTGATAAAGATAATTCCACTTAAGTTTCAATTTAATTTCATATAAATTCAGTGTGCAATAAATGCAATTATCCTTCCCTTTTTTGTTTGTGTTGCTTACAAAATTGTTAGCATTTTTACAACATCCAGTTATTTGCATATTTTGTACACAAGAATTTAATACATTTTTTTTGCTTACACTATATGCTAAGTGAGTTCCGACTCTATGCATTGTGAGCTTTTGTTTTGTGAACTGCAAACTCAATGTGCGTACATAAAACTAATTTATTTATTCAACAGAAATTAAAAAATAATTTAAGTAAAAATTACACTTAATAATCAGAACAAGCTACGGTTATTTAAGGTATTTTTAGCTTTGGTTTGTGGTCAAGGAATAAGAAAAAAAAAATTCATAAACATGCAAATAATTCATGCTATTATTAATTATATATAAATAATACATAAATTAAAGGCTTTTAAGTATAGCTAAATTATGTAGTTTTAAAGACGACTAAAAGCAGTCACTACTGAATAAATAGTCTTTAAATTTAAGCTATCTATTCCTTTCATACTGATAGAAACCCCTTGAGATACTTATCTGAAACATTGTGTAAAATATTTTAAATTTGCAAAACGAATACAATTTTGAGGTTCATTTAACTTACAAAACTTCAACACTTTTAAGTCTTTTCAACTTATACTTTAGTTAAAATTTAAAAGCTTTTTGCGGTGTCATTTTGTGAGTATTTCAAATCAACTGAAGACTAATCAAAAATTCTGTTTTCATTTTTTTACTTTACAGGTAAGTTTGCTTCTTCATTATGTTGGGAACTTAACGCGGTAAGTGACACAAGTGGGTCACAGGTATTGAAATTTTCATGTAAATCGATGGGTTCGAAAACTTTTAATTACAGTGCATCCCATTAATATTGTGACATGCACGTGTTTAAGGTAAACAATCAAAAATTCAGTTGCAACTAATTATCAATTTTGTTCGGAAGCCCATTGAGCACTAAAAACTTTGTTAAAAGGTTTCAAAACTTTGTTTGGTCGCTAAATAGACCAACTAAGTTAATTACTGACTTAATTATTAAATGGTATTTTCAGTATATCACATATTGCATAAGCTGATTGGGTCACAGGGCTGACAACAATGTGTTCAATCACAGTGATTGACGTCTTTGCAATTATGAGTCTATCAAAAAGCGGTGGAAATTCTTGCTGCTTGGTTGCATGCAACAAAAGGGTGCAATAACTCTGATTTGCAACCACAAAGCTTAACTTAACGTGACACCAATAAAACTGACACTCATTTAGCTTTTAAAATGAGGTCATAAAGTGAACACAGAAATTTATTGAAAAGTTTACGGATAAATTAATTACTAAATTGTGTTTATAATTGAGGATTAATAATTTAAATACAAGTTTAAGGTAAACAACTGAACTGAACACATAAAAGAAGGTTAGTTAGTCTAAGACTTCCAAAGGTACTAAATTGAGCCAACATTGGTTGCAAGGATTGGGAAAACCCAGCTAATAATTAAAGAAGCTAAAAATTATAAATAATTTTTTAGATAATTTTATTATATTTGTAAGATATTAAAAGTCGCATTTTGCGTATTTTTTCGACAAAAGTATTTATTGGAACATTTAAAATGTTTCTTACTCTCTAAAATGTCCTCCCCGTGGATTCTCCCATTGCTCTTTAATAGTTTATTGTTATAATCATATAATAAGTTCGATATTCTAAAGAAACATTTTACTTGTAAGCTAACAGTTTGCAGCCAATAAGTGACTAAAACGGTTTGCATTTTATTTTAAATAATTACTATTTAAAATTTCTTTGGTGCTTATAAATTGCTCAAAGCACTAAAAACATTTAAATATTAATATATTGGGATGGATCAAAAACTATTTCTTAATTCCTTAAAATGAAGCTTACACTTAATTGAAATTCACTCATAATGTGAAAGGTTTAATCTTATTATCAATATACTTATTTCCCTTGAATTCTTGAATACTCTCGCTATATTATAATCAGTGAATATCCTTATTGTATTACATTGTTGGCATCCTTGTAGGATTTCATAGGCTTGCTAAAAGTTATTTCGAGCACGTCCATTTAAATTCTGTGGCAAATCCAAGGTTAACGGCACAATGGAAAGCTCACAAGTGTAACATTTGTTTTGTGCCTCATTGTTGGTTTAATTAGGTAATCGGCTTCTGTTTTCCCATTGCAGTTTGCAATTCCAACTGCTATGAGTATAAGTAGTTTGTATGTTTAAGAGCATTTGCCACTGTCCAAAGCTCAGGCAACAAAAAAAAAAAAAAAAAAAAAAAAAATTAAAACAAAAACAAAAGAAACAAAAACAAAAACACTTGCTCAAACGCCAAGCAGACTGGGAAAACTTTCAATACAAACATTGTTGTTCTAGACCCAATGCTAATGTTGAATATGATCATGACGATAATGATGATGAAACACGTTGAAAACTCATAGGCAACTTGTTGCAAGCAGTTTGTTAAAGAGTTTTTTTTTTGACACTTTTTTGGACAGTCGAAAACATTTCACATTTTGAAATGAAAACGGTTTGCAAATTTTGTTCATCATACGCCGCGTTGCACAATTTTCAAGCACAACAACTGCAATTGCACAATTCCCTAAGCCGTAAAATGCAGTCATTTCATCTTGTCGTCGTCCATTGTTGTCAGTTTGTTCAATTGGTAATGTCTGTCTGAGGTTTACTAGCACCATCATTATCATGAACATCTTCAGCTCCAACTCCAGCTCCTGCTCCAACTTCAGCTGCGGCTCCACCTCCATCAGCATTAGCAACATCATTTGATATTACCTCATTAACAGCAGCGAATTCGGCAGCAAATAGCATCCAACATGTTGGACTAGATTAATGCGTAGCAACATGTTGGATTCGCCCGGGTCGCAAACACACGTAACCGGGCACATTGCACAGTGGTATGAGTGTTAACTAAAAATGTTGTTGACCTGTGCTTGGTTCTTCTGCTGGCTTTGTTTGACCCAACGTGATTCATAGCTTGTTGATACTTTCACTTGGGATAGGGAGCATCTTTGTTGGATTTTCTAAATAAATAATTTTAAATGTTAGTTTTTTAAAACTTATTAGCAACAGTGGTGTGCAGTTTTTTAATCCATTTGTTTTTTAAGTCATTTCGTTTTAGAATTATATTGTTTTCTTTTCCCCTTACTTTCTTCTCTTTTTATATACTTCTTCTTTACTCTTTGTCTGTATTTCCATCTTCTGTCATTATTATCCATTTTTGCTCCTCTTTTCCTTTGCTCAAAATAATTTCTTTCTGGCTTTACATTTTTCATATTCGTCTTGGTTTGTGACTCTGTCTTTGTCTTCACTTATTCCCTTCATTACTTTTTATATTCCAAGTATCTTTAATTTAATTCCAACATTTCTCAGTGTCCCTTTATTAACTTTCTCAATCTTTATTAAAAATAACTTCGCATTTATTACAGTTTGCTAGAATATACAGTGGTTAAAAATTAGCACAGTAGTTCTTTTTTTCTTAATAGAAATAATCTCAAGAGCAAAATCGAATTATGTTGAGTTTTTGCACCACTGTGCCGAATGTTACCATGACTATGCTGCAGTTTATTTATTTGCTCTGCTGTTTGCTTTTGTTAGCATTGTATGCACTGTTTGCGTTTACTTTTGCCCCGTTGCCTCACTGCCCATTGCCTCACTGCCTCGTTGGCTCTATCAATTTTTGGTATAGCAGGCAACATTTTTTTGATTCCTCCTTTTGTTGCTGTTTGCCACAAGGAGTTGATGCTGCAACAATGCCAGAAATTGCTGTCGCTGCCACAGTCGCTATTGCTGCTGCTATTGCTGCACTTTCACTCATCAAAATTTGCTGCTCGAGTGTGTACAAAACGTTCAGTACTTATAATTCGTTTTCTGCCGTTATGTTTTGCTCGGCTGCTCGACTGCTCAACTGTTCGGTTTGCTCGCAATTTGGCTCGGCACATTTGGCTTTTGTTGGTTTGCTGTCCGGCACTCGCAACATGTTGAAAGCGAACGTAATGCGAAACGAACCGCAGCCGAATGCTTTGCTCGTCCCATGTCACGAACCGATGCCGCTTGTCAGTTGCGAAGCAAACGTCTAGCGTGAAGGTTTAACACTTCAGCGTTTACAATTTTCCATCTGAGAAAAACTGAGAATAAACCGCCGGCAGCAAGAGCAGCAGCAGCAACAACAGCAACCAACAACAACAACCGACAACAACAACCGACAACAACAACCGACAACAACAGCAGTAGTAGCAGCATTGGCAGCACGTGCCCAATAGCAATAAGCGATTGCAACAAATTACAACAACAACAACAACAAAAATAACAACAACAACATCAACTAACGCGTCCCGGTGTGTAAAACTCGTGCTACAATTTGACTCTATTTTTTTTTTTGGATTTTTTTTGCAATTTTTTTTTTTGTTGTTGTTGTGTCTTTCTGTGTTTTGCTGTGCCTATTTTTTAAAGTGTAAGTGCCGAGTGTGTTTGGGTGTATGTGTGTTTGAATGTGTGTGTGCGTTTGAGAGTGTGTATGTGTGTGTGTGTGTGTTTGTCGCGTGTTGAGTACCGAAGGTGCTTTAAAAGCAAATCAAAGTGCACAGCCCAGCAAACGTGGAGCAAAAATTTAAAAAAATAGTTCAAAAAAATAGCAGAAAATGAAAAACAGAGAGAAAAAGGAGAAAGACAAAGAGAGAGTGAAAGAGACAGAGAGAGAGAGAGAGCGAGAGAAATGCAAAAAACTGCAAGACAACTCGTCGCAATTAGTGCTCGAACAGAACTTGTTGCACTGCAAAAAAAAGAGCACTGAATTCATAACTTCCAAAAGTCAGAAATTGCAGCAGCTTTTTCTGCCTGACCTTTGCTTTGTTTTCGTGTCACTTATGGGCACAGACCAACTGTGAGCCATATATAGTAGTGTGCTATACACGGATTTATATAGCACAAATGGTTACAAAGACAGACAGACAGACAGACAAACAGATAGACAGATACAGTTGCAGATATCTCTATAAAGACATACAGAGAATTTTGCCTGAGAAATGTTATGAAAGAGCGTGGGTTTAGCATTTGTTGTTGTTGTGCTAAATTAATCGCTTTTTTTTTGTTGTATTGATTGTCGTTTGTTTTGCATAAATTTTAAGCCGACTCCCCGGAAAATGGGCTTCATATTGTAATTTATGGCCAGCTAGCTAGATAGAGAGGGTAGTGGGAGAGGTAAATACGGGCAGGTGTCGCACTGGAGATAAGCAAAACAAACAAATCACAAATCACAATGATTAATCCAAGCAGCAAGTGCTTTAGTATGATGGAAAAAAGTAAAAACAAACTGTGAAAAAAAAGGTAGAGAAAACAGCCTCCGAATTTTGACTGTCTCAATGAGTCAAAGTTATCGTGAAATCAATATGATTTATACATATAAATATGTATGTATTTTCATGTGAAGTAGTATTTCTATCATATCATTTTTGCTATCAATTAGCGCGTCAGCATTTCAAAGAGTCATCGCATGGAACGCGATACGAGACACATGTTATTAGTGTACTACAAAATGTACTTATAAATTTAAAGAGTATCTATTTGGGGGTAGGGGTAAAGGGGGTGTAGGGGGGTAGTACTATGAGGAATTGGTAACCAGAGTAGCTGATAGACAACGACCACTTTTGGCTGCCTCACTTAGTCAGCCAAACATTTAGCCAGTCCGTCAGCCAGAATGCGAAATGCGGCCGAATGTCTAAGAATTTTTTGGCAGCAATCAAAATTATTGTATGCTCAACCAATAACAAAAGGCCAGCAGCAAAAGAATAGAACAAAATAAAACTATATAATGAACTAAAACTGAAATATAAAAACAAACGACAATGTCTACAAAAATTAACACATATTTTTTTTTTTAATTTTTATTTTTGTGGGGCAAACCGAAAACAATTTAAAAATATTCATCAAGCGACTAGCAGAAATTATTTAACGACTTGAGCACAAATAAACAGCAAAATACATGGTTAATCAAATGCCCTACAAGTGGCAAATACTTAAAAAAAATATGTTAAACAATTAAACAATTGTTAGGAAAATAAAGAGGAACATAATTTTATAGAATACTTGTCTTTGCTTATCATTATCATTGCTATTGAAAATACAGCAAACAATTGAAGTGATTGATAGTTATATACATAGAAAACTTAGCAACTTTTATAAATTAGTGTCAAATTAAATATTTAAAAATTTATTAAAATTGTCAAATGCAAAAAGCCTTTAAGGAAAAGGAAACTGTTTTGAATTCTGCAAAAAACTGATACGAATTGGACTTTGATTAATTTATTATTTGCCTGGGAAATAGACAATTCAAGTTTCTAGAAAATAATCTATGGCATTTTGTCAATTTCCGTTTCCAAATTTATTTATTTTTTCTTTTTTTGAACAAACAACATCGTGACAGAAATGTCAAGATAATTATTGAATTTATATTTATATTCTGGGCATTTGCCAAAGGTGTTACAAATACATACATTAAATGGGACTACCTCTTGGCAAGGGTATTTCGTAAAATTTATGTATATATGTTACATATATTTTCTATGGGAATACATCAAATTGAACTGTTAAAACATATATATATATATATATATACATATCAAATTTATATATTTGCTCTATATATATAAACATTTTTTTTGTTGGTTTTTTTTGCGGCAATGTTAAGTGCTCATGTCGCATAATTAACACATAATACAGTGCAGTACATAAGTGTGCGTACGCTTAGTACAAGAATTTAGTTCACAAACTGTCTCACAGTCTGTCAGTCGGTCTATCTGTCTATCTGTCCCTCTGTATATCTGTCTGTCAGCCTGTGTGTGTGCTGTTAAGCTTAGGCTTGGAAATTCATTTTGGTGGCCATTTGATGTGAAACTTATTTATTTATAAAACACACACAACGCGCAGTCGAGTGTATGAATTCTGTGCTGTGTTGTGTGCTGTGCTCTGCAACGCGCTAAGACAAGCGACAAATTCAGCGATAAAAATATATACAAAATATAAATATAAATAAAAAAAAATAAAGAACACAAAAACCCAAATCAAAATCAACGTGAAGGCAAAAGCGACCAACTGACTTGTCGTTGACCAAACTAAAAAACCAAAAAGGTGCAAAAGCACACGGACATCGCATACACTTTTAAATCCAAAAAAAAAGTAACAACAATAAGAAAAAAGAAAACGTTATTAAAATAAATACAAGAAAGTATATGAATTTAAAATTTAAATAAAAAAAAAAGGAATATAAAAACAAAAAGAGCAAAAACAAGAAAATAAACATATGAAACTTACTTGTGTATTTTGTGCAGTGTGTTTATTATATTTATTCTTTGTTTTCTACTCCCTGTGCGTTAATTTCAACAGCATGGATGCTTTTGCTCCCTTTTAAAGTGGGCATCAGAAATAATTCCGCAGAAATTTACGCAGAAAATATTTAAAGAAAAAAATTATTTCGCAAAAAACACGTATACGCAGAGTAAAAAAAAAATAAAGAGAAAAAGAAAAAAAAAAAAAAGGTAAAGCTAAAAAGCAATTAAAAACGTAACAAATTGTGCCGCAAGACAAGTTGGGGGCACTCGCCCAACTTCCCACCTAAAACAACAAAAACAACAACAACAACTCAAACCACAAGAATAACCGAACAAACCCATCGCATCAATAACAGCAGCAAAACAGCAGAAAAAAAGGTAATTTGACAACTTTAAAAAAAAAAATACACGCAAAACTATAAATAATTTAATTAATATACAATAATTGCCCTAACTGAAAATTTGTTAACTGAAACTCGAACTCGAAGTTGCAAAAACAGCTAATGAAAAAAAAGGAAAATAGAAAATGAAAAATCTAAAAATTGGAAATAGTAAATTTGAAACTCGAAATTGTTAATTAAAAACTTTGCTTAAACTCTGACAAAACTATCGCATTGCATGCGTTCTAGCGCAATGGGATAAACAATCAAATATCACGCATCCGTCATGTGTGCCAGCAACAGCATTTTTACTGCAGCTCCTGCTGTTGCTGTTGCTGCTGGTGTTGCTGCTGTCAAAGGAGCAACAATTATATTCATTGCTGTCATTACTATTTCGCTGCATGTTTACATTGCAGTCGGTTGCATTTAATTCGATTTGCGGTTTAATTATTCGACCATAACGCGTTGCACATGCAGAAATTGTTAAATAGTTTTTATACTCTCTGCAAGAGAGAGTATATTGGGTTTGTGAAAAGTATGTAACAGGCAGAAGGAGGCGTGGCAGACCCCATAAAGTATATATATTCTTGATCAGCATCACAAGCCGAGTCGATATAGCCATGTCCGTCTGTCCGTCTGTCTGTCTGTCCGTCTGTCCGTCTGTCCGTCTGTCCGTCTGTCCGTCCGTATGAACAAACAGATTTCAGAGATGGTAACAGCTACAAGTTTGAATTTGGTCTCTATCGACTCGATATTAAGTCAGTCAATACAAGAATCTTTTTTTTTTTCGATGCCACGCCCCATTCGCCCACAATGAGCAAAAAACTAGACACACCTCGAAAAAAATTTATGTTTTCAGCGAATAGCTCAGTAACTATGGCACTTAGGAACACCAATTTTGGTATGTAGGTTCCTTGAGACGGCATAAATGCATCGTTATTAAAAATTTTGGGCTGCCACGCCCCCTTTTCCCACAAGAAGCAACAAATTTTCAAACTTTAATGTCGATTTTAAGGCATATGTTCTTATCGTACAGTATTGTAATTTCAAATTCATTTGGAGACTAAGAATATCAAACTATCCTGAAAGTTGCACATAAATCGGACAATAAACAAAAGAGCTAGACGTGTATCAAACTTTATAATTTAACGCAATGTCAATGCATGGGTGCAAGCGAGACAGAAACATTCAAAACATGTGAGCGAACGTTTACGCTGCTTGCGCGGCGACAGCGCTGCCCGTATGTGGGCATACGCACATGTACGTACATACACGTGCACGTACGTACATGCGTACATGTGTGTACATATGTATGTAATACATAGTATGTACATATCCCCATCTGTTTGTATGTATGCATACATTTATACATATGTATTCATATATAAATGTATACATGTCAAGTTATTGCAGCGTTAACACCTTCGCCCTTTGCTTTACCTAATTCTCTTACATGCCAAAACATTTAATAAAGTTCAAAACTACAAAAGTGAAAATGCTCAATTTTATTGTTCTCTATTCTTGCCTATTTGTTTTGGCTACTTCTAATTTGAAGAATACAGACAAATCATATTGCACAGCTGTTTAGCAACCAGATCAAAACAACAACATTGGCGAAGAAGACAAAAACAATTAAAAGAGAAATATTCTCATTTCGCTCTCTCGTTTTTGTTGTTTTTGTTCTATTGCTTCTTTGCATTGCATTGTCACTCACACACATGCAAACACATGCAGGATTGAGAGAGACAAGTAGTTAGGAGTGGCGAAAAAGTCGTTACTTTTGGCGGCCGCTAGAAATTGAGCAAAACAGACAACGATATCAGTGATATTAGAAAAATGTCAATGCATGTGTGCAAGCGAGACAGAAACATATAAACACATGAACGAACGTTTACGCTACTTGTGTCGCGGTAGCACTGCCAGCATGTATGCATACACAAATGAACATACATACGTATGTACATATGCCCATAAATATACAATTTATATAGATATATATATATATATATATATATATATATATATATATATATATATATATATATAAATATAATATATATATATAAATATAAATAAATATATATATATATATATATAAATATATATGTACATATATGCATGTCAAGTAATTGCGATTATGAACTTCGCCCTTTAATTCACCTAATGATTTTACATGCCTAAACTTTAAATAAAGTTCAAAAGCAAAATTAACGAAATTTGCTTTATTCTGATATTGCCTCTTTGTTTTGGCTACTTCTAATTTGAAGAATAACAACAAATCATATTGCACAGCTGATTATCAACCTGATCAAAACAATAACATTGGCGAAGAAGACAAAAACAATAAAAAGAGAAATATATTGTCACTTCGCTCTCTCTCGTTTTTGTTGTTTTTGTTCTATTGCTTCTTTTTGCATTGCATTGTCACTCACACACATGCAAACACATGCAGGATTGAGAGAGACAAGTAGTTAGGAGTTGCGAAAAAGTCGTTACTTTTGGCGGTCGCTGAGCAAAACAGACAACGCTTAGCATCAGTGCTGCCAGTTAAGATATTTAGTTGCTAGATCTAGCAGTCAGCTAATAAAAAGTCAACTTGATGAACTAAAACAGCATTATAACTTTTCTTTAATTGTTTACGATAATGAAAATATTGAAAATATATTCCATTTTAATGTGATTAATTTTGATTTGTTCTATCTAAATGTTACTGAATTTTTGTTGCTTTTAAATTAAGTATTTTTTTATTTAAATTTGTTTTTCTTTAAATTTAAATTATTATAAAACTATTAATGATTACACATTTTTTAAGCAATTTTCGAATAATTTATTTAATTTTAGCATTTTTTTTATTTGTTAAAAATCTAGCTATATTTATTTTGTTTTGGTGATTCTGGCAGCACTGATTTAGCGTGCGTTAAAAGTAACGACTTTTACCGCTAATCCTTCTAGCCTGTCTCTCTCACTCCTAGACTCGCACTCTGCTTGTCTCATTTCTTGAGAGAGAAATCCTCTCCCATCTGGGTAATTTTGGCCTTGCTTTGCTTTAATTCGTTGCGAACGTTTCGATTGAGCGGGTGTAATCGTCCATCGATATCAATTTTGTCGTCGATTACGATATTAAAATTAAACAAAACGTGATTTTAATTGCGAATATAACAAAACAAAACTTAATTTTAATTGCGGTTAGTTTAGTTAATATTAATATATCGCTTAAATAATTAATAAATTATTAATATTAAGTGCGTTAGTTCTTGAGTGTGTGTGTGTGTGCCACTCGATTTACGTCTGTGTGTAAGACATCGCGAACGTTCGATATTCTGCGAACGGGTAGTTTGTGACGTAGGTAGTTCTCTTTAAGAAACCGCGCGTGATTTTTTGTGCGCGTTTGATGAACAAAAGAATCGCGTTCGTCGCTGTTTGAACTGAAAACCGCGCGCGATTTTTTCCTTCCGTTACGTTAATTGGAGTAAGTCTTAAATATTGTCCGATTTTGTCCGATTTTAATTTTATAAAATAATATACTTTTCTATTTTATTATTAGAAGACTAATTATATTAATATTTAATAAATATTAATTTAATTTTTCAAATAAATAATAATATTTTTATTTATTTAATAATTTTTCTTTTTATAAAAAATCCAATTTTTATATAAATTTGTAACACATAACATTTTTTTAGATTTTTATAAATTTTAATTTATATCTTTAGAGTATTTTATATATTTAATTTAATAATTTTAAAATGCCCCGAAGAAGGCAATTGTCTGCTGCAGCACGTTCTCAAAGGCGTAGGGAAAGAAATAGGATAAATAGAGAAGACGCAGAGTATGCAAATAGAGAGCGAGAGTTAAATTCCCAATCTCAAAGAATCCGTAGGGCAGTGAGTGAAAATAGATTAGTAGAACAGATTGGGAATTCACAGCAGCGATCACTCCGTAGGAGAAGTGCGCGTTTGAGATTAACAGAACAGGCAGCCAATACGTCGCGCAGAACAATTAGGAGACAGGATCCACAAGTTAGGCAGAGCGAGAGGGCTTCAGATGCCCTTAGCAGACGAAGTCGTAGGGAAATTTCTGAAGAAAGGGATCGCGAACAGGCAGCCAATACGTCGCGCAGAACAATTAGGAGACAGGATCCACAAGTTAGGCAGAGCGAGAGGGCTTCAGATGCCCTAAGCAGACGAAGTCGTAGGGAAATTTCTGAAGAAAGGGATCGCGAACAGGCAGCCAATACTTCGCGTAGGGCAATAAGGAGACAGGATCCACAAGTAAGGCAGAGTGAGAGGGCTTCAGATGCCCTAAGCAGACGAAGTCGTAGGGAAATTTCTGAAGAAAGGGATCGCGAACAGGCAGCCAATACTTCGCGTAGGGCAATAAGGAGACAGGATCCACAAGTAAGGCAGAGTGAGAGGGCTTCAGATGCCCTAAGCAGACGAAGTCGTAGGGAAATTTCTGAAGAAAGGGATCGCGAACAGGCAGCCAATACTTCGCGTAGGACAATAAGGAGACAGGATCCACAAGTTAGGCAGAGCGAGAGGGCTTCAGATGCCCTTAGCAGACGAATTCGTAGGGAAAATTCTCAAGAAAGGTATCGCGAACAGGCAGCTGACACTTCCCGTAGAACAATTAGGAGACGGGATCCACAGATTAGGCAAAGAGAGCAAGCAGTAGACACTTTGCGAAGATCGCAGAGAAGACAGGATATTTTAGTTAGACGGATAGAGCAAGTGCGCAATAGTCAGGCGCACTTTGAGAGAAGGCAAAATGTAGAAATTAGAATATTAGAAAGAGAAGTAGATAGAATAGCTAGGTCACAGAGTCGAAATGATCCTGTTCGTAGGTTAGTTGAGAGAGCTCGAAATACAGCTCAAAGAAGAAGTGCTCGTATAAGAGCACGCCAGATAGCAGTAGATTCAGTCAGAAATTTAAGCCAAAGAGTAAGTCAGTATAGGAGCATTTCAGAGAATAGGGCAGCAGAAAATGAGCGTAATGCTGCCCGAAATGAGCAGGCACGAGCGAATGCCATTGAGGAACAGGCACGACCCATTAGGAATAGCTTACAAAGTTTAATAGCCACTTACAACAAATCAATTAAACAGGGCCCTGACCATGTTTGCATTTGTTGTAAAGGTTTGTGGTTTCCTCACCAGATAGACAGGATAAGTAGGGAATATATTTTAGAAAATAATGAATTTAGCTCAGACATTCTGTTTTTGTCCGATCAATTTCCTCCTGTGAACGGCAAGCATTCGTTTTGTAAATCTTGTAGCCGTTCAATTAAGGATGGAAGAAAACCTAATAATTCCATTACTAATGGCTTAGATTTCCCACCACTTCCAGAATGTCTGAAGGATTTATATAGCTTAGAAGAAAGATTAGTTTCTCCGCGGCTACCGTTCATGATCATAAAGTCTTTAGATTATGATCGTCAAAATAGCATAAAAGGAGCTGTAGTAAATGTGCCGATTCCAGTTGCGAATGTCGTAACTTCCCTTCCAAGGGCCTTTAGTGACGCAGAGGTTATTCAGCTCCACCTCAAACGCCGATTAGAATATCGTCACAGTTTTATGGTGGAAACTATATCTCCATCTCGTGTTGTTGATGCAATTAGGCATTTAGTAGGCACTGAGCTTTACAGAAAGCATGAGATTAGCATTAATGAGGAATGGTTGGCTTCTCATACATCTGAAGTCGTTCCATTTATTGCATCAACAGAAGATATAGACTTAGTTAGAGAAATGGGTGATAGAGCTGCAAACCCAAATGTAGAAGAGAACGCTCCAGTAGAAGAGCAAGATCTAAATCCTGGAGGTGAGGAAACGCTAATGGACAATGTTCCAGTAGAGAACTTAGATGGTAGTAGGTTAGCTATAGCCCCTGGGGAAGGACAACGGCCTCTGGACATGATAACTGATTGTGATTCAGAGGAGTTGTCTTTTCCCAAGATTTATGCAGGAGTCAAGCGAAATTGTGTAGAAAGCTACACAAAAATTATTAGATCAGAGCTTAGGAATTACGATAGAAGGGCTTGTAGGGTAGATAAGCTTTTTTATAATCTTAGAAAAATGCAGCTGATAAATATGCGGAATAATTATTCCATTTGCTTGAGAAAGCACAGCGCTTCCCGCGGCGTAACAGTTAGGACAGCCCTTAACGATGAGGAAATAGATAGATTAATTCAGTTTGATGAGGGTTTTAAAATTTTAAAAGGCATTCGCTCGTCTCCTGCTCATTGGGAAGCAGAGAAGAAGAAGGTTATGGCCATGATTCGGCAATTTGGCATACCTTCTTTCTTCATAACGCTTTCTGCTGCAGAAAGCAAGTGGTTAGAACTGATAGTTATTTTGAAGAAAACAGTTAGGAAGGAAGTTCTAACCGAAGAAGAGGCAGCTAGATTAGAAAGGTCTGAAGTTGTAGAACTTATTAGATCAGACCCAGTTACTTGTGCTAGGTATTTTGATTATAGGTATAGACAGCTCTTAAAAGTTATGAAAAAGGATGGAGGCATTTTCGGCCGACATTCTGTGTACAAGTATTATTGGCGAGTAGAGTTCCAACATCGGGGTTCACCACACATTCATGGAATGTTTTGGTTGAAAGATGCCCCTTTGTTTGATGCTAGCAATTCTTCCTCTTGTCCGCCTGTTGTTGAGTTTGTTGATCGGTTTATTACGACGGAAAAAAATCCAACAAACGATGAATTGACACCTTTCGTATTATACCAAACGCATAAGCATACTCCGTCATGCCAGCGTAGCATTAGAAACAGGCAAATCTGTCGTTTTGGTATACCATATCCTCCTTTGCCTAGAACAGAAATTCTCTTTCCTCTTCCAGAAGATTGTCCGAATAAGTCAATTCATCAAAAACAACTTCGAGAAAATTAACAATTTCTTGAGTTCTCCAGTAGATAGTGAAATAAGGGAATCTCTTAATGATTTCAATAATTTTCTCTCGCAACCTCAAATTGGTCTTAGCTTTGAGGATTATATACTTGCAATTAGATCTAGTTTAAACAGACCAAAAATATTTTTAAAGAGAAGCTTCGACGCCATTATGGTGAATGCGTACAACACGCACATTTTGTCAATGCAGAGAGCCAACATAGATATTCAGTTTATATTAGATCCATATGCGTGCTGCAGTTATGTTATCAATTACATTAATAAGTCGCAAAGAGGTATGTCCAAGCTTATGCGAGAAGCTGTAGAAGAAGCGCGATCAGGAAATTTTAGTATTAGGCAGAAACTGCAGCACATAGGGCATAAATTCATAAATGGCTCAGAAATATCTGCACAGGAGGCAGCTTATTGCTGTTTAGGGATGTCGTTGTCAGAGAGCAGCAATGCAGAAGTCTTCATAAACACTGGATTGCCTGACAAACGAGTTCAAATGCTCAAGTCTAGGGCACAACTCAGAAGTTTGCCTGAAGACTCAGAGGACATTTTCGAAGTAGGCCTATTAGATCATTACGTTCACCGCCCAGATGATCTAAATAGTTTATGCTTAGCAGATTTTGCGGCATATTATACATTCAGTAGAACTGCAGGTAGGAATCGCCAAGAATCACAGGATGAGGTCGAAAATGCAGGATTCGGAACAACCGAAGTTTATCCTCTTCGCAATGGTAGCGGATTTATTAGAGAAAGGCGTAGTCCACGGATAATACGTTATAGGAGATATAACGTTAACCAAGATAGGGAGAACTATTTTAGGGAATTAGTAATGCTGTATTATCCGTGGAGAAATGAGCAAGATGAGCTTATTAGGAGAAATTGCGAAGAGGTTTGCAATCAGAATAAGGAGCTTATTGAGGCAAATCGTAGGAAATTTAACGTTTTAAATGATAGTGAGTTAGAAGATGCTCTCAGTAGAGTATTAGATGAGAATCAGGAAGAAGAGTTAGGTAATTCAGATGAGCAGGAGAATGTAGATAATAGGTTTAGAGCATTAGGTGTAGCTGAAATAGATCCTCAACTCAACGTTTTAAATATAGGAAATGTCGAGAATGCAGATGGGCCAAACAGCAACACTGTTCAGTTTGTTAAGTTGCCTGTTTTAATGACATCGTCATGTTTAGAGGAAATTGTATCGTCCCTAAACTTAAAACAGAAAACTTACCTGAACCATGTTTTGCATAATTTTAAAATAGGCAAAAAGTTTTATGAATTTGTAGGTGGTGGAGCAGGTGTCGGCAAAAAGCCGACTAATTTCGGTAATATATCAAGCCCTTACAACTAGGTTTAATAATAGAAGAGGCTCAAATCCTGACTCTATTAAAGTTCTTTTGTCCGCTCCAACAGGGAAGGCTGCATTCGGAATAGGAGGTTGTACACTCCATTCAATGTTCAGTCTTCCTATTAATCAGTCCGATCGAATTGGGACCTTATCCGCAGACTTAGTTAATACGCTACATTCGAGATTGATTGATCTCAAATTACTCATTATTGACGAGATTTCAATGGTAGGAGCCAAAATGTTTGGCTTTATTAACCTGAGGCTACAGCAAATTTTCAAAAGTAATCACTTTTTTGGAGGAATACCTGTCATCGTGTTCGGCGATCTCAGACAACTGAGGCCTGTGGGCGACAAGTGGATATTTCAGCAACCCTCTAGCCAAGCCTACAGTGAATTACATGGCACACTGTGGGAAAACAATCAAATTAGGTTTGAATTTTCGAGTTGACGGAAATAATGCGTCAACGAGATGACCAACCATTTGCTGTAGCCCTTAATAATATGGCATCCGCTCATATGACGACCTCAGACATTGAGCTCATTAGATCAAGAGTTGTAAGGAAGATATAATACCAGAAGATGCTATTCATCTTTTCCACTCCAACGCCGACACAAATTCATATAACGTTTTAAAACTGAATCGAATTGCGACCACTCAATATTGTTCAAATGCTGAGGATTTTATAAAGGGTAGTAATTTAGGTGAGGCAAACAAGGCCCGCATTCTTGAATCCGTTAAAGGATTCAAAACTTCAGAAACCCAGGGTTTGTGTAGTTCTCTCATTTTAAAGACGACAGCAAAATACATGATGACTGTTAATATAGATACTTCAGATGGCTTAGTTAATGGAGCAACAGGAATACTTAGACAGATAGATTTAGATTCAAACAGTCATCCTATTCTTCTATGGGTAGATTTCATTGAAGAAAGAGTAGGAAAAGAATTACGTTTAAAGTATAGAAATCTACCCAATCCATTGTGGACCCCAGTAGAAAAAACTGTTAGAAGTTTTCAGTATAGGAAAAATGAAAATGTTACTATAGATCGCAAACAGTTTCCGATCGTACCTGCTGAAGGTATAACTATCCATAAAAGCCAGGGTGCAACCTTTAATAAGGTGGTGGTCCACGTATCCGATGGCTTAGATAGAGCAGCTTTATATGTTGGCTGTAGTAGAGCGACAAGTGCAGCTGGACTGTTTATAGTAGGCAATTTCAACCCTCCGAGGCCCCTCCAAGGTCGAAATGTTGTTCAGGAAGAGTTAGAAAAATTACGCTCCATTAAGTTACTTAGTACGCATTTCGACTACTTAGTTAACAGTTCCAATTTCGAAATTATATTCCATAATGTCCAAAGTCTGCACTGTCATCTTAAAAGTGTTCAGAGTGACAAGCTAATGCTCCATGCATCTATGCTTTGTTTTGTTGAAGGCTCGACCTTCCCAAATGAGACTTATGAAGTCTCAGGATATAGGATTGCTGTACGTTTAGACTGTTTAGAAGAAGGTAGGACTCGATCACAAAGAGGCATTCTTGTTTTCGTCAGGAACGAACTTTTTGAGAATGTTAGTCTTTGTTCCACAGGTCGCAATATTGATGGTTCGCACGTATTCGAGTATGCAGTTTTAAAGTTTAAGTCTATAGGTATTTTGATAGTTTACAAAAGCCCCCATTACTCGTTACCTAAATTTAGAAGTGAGTTTGAGGATTTATTTGTAGAATATGGAGAAATTTTAGGTAGTGAAGTAGTAATATTAGGAGATTTTAATTTATGTCTAAGCGCTCTCACTCAGGCTAGGGAAACATATGAAAGCTTAGTTAGGAAGGGATTTAGATCCCTTTTAGATTTGAAAATGTCCACAACACGTGACGATACACACATCGACTGGGCATTTTCAAATGTGTCGCTTGGCCAAGCCAGCGCAAAAACCTTTGAGACAGTGCACAGTATTCACGACGCGATTTCGGTAAGCATTTTAGGGCTATAAGTTGATAGGTCGGGAATTTTTTTTGTTTTTTTTTTCCGCGCGGGGAACATGGAAATTTGTAATTTTTCTAAAAATTACTAATTTCAAGTCGACTCGAAGATCTAGTACAAAGATCTAATTGCATCGCAATGACCTCCACGTGGTGTTCCCTGGATACCGATTTAAGTTTGAATAATCGGAAACTAACTCGAGCGGCGAACTGTAGAAGTAATCGGGCGTGTTCGATTATACTTTGTTGTTTTTTAATACCCGGATACCGATTTTAAAAATTTCATAATACAATCGGGAATAAAATGCATGCAGAGAGTATTATACGGTCGGGCGAGCTCGACTGTACTTTTCTTTCTTGTTTTTTTTTAAATATGCGTGTACTTAAAATATCTCTTATTTTACTATGTTGTTAACGTTTGTGTTGAGGATTTACAGATTTTTGTACTTAAATAAGAGATCAATAAGGTAAAATCAGACATTTTATAGCTGTCATGGCAACGTTAGTTGGAAAGTCAGTGATTGTTATGAATAACTTTAATCTTTATATAAACCTCTTTTTGTCTGAGATGCTTCTGCTGTATATATAAGAGGTTCCTTTGAACCAATCAATGCAAAGACTTTGTGAGTGTACCTGGAATAGCTTATTTCTGATTGCAGGATAATTTCAGGCTTTGTTTAGTCCCAATCTCTAATGAATAGTTTGTATTGCATTGCCAGGTGTGTATTGCATTCAGTTCTAATTTTAGCAGTTAGAGTGTCATTTTGCTGGCATCTAACAGGCTCTCCAAGACATATGTCTATATAGTGGAGATTGTGTAGCCCACAAAACACTCACTGCCACTCACTTGCACCCACTTGAGAGTAGTGCCCACACATAACTGTAGTTACCATAGCTTCTTCCGATGATGAACATAATGATGATGTAACAGATAATTGCTAGATGATTGCCTTGCAGCTTTAAACATTACTGAACAAAAGTATGTAGCTTATTGTTGAAGGCTTGCATTCATAACGTATAACACTTAGTATACACATTTAACCAGTTGGTTTTTGTTTCCTCTTGTTTTTAAATGCATTTCAACGAATGATTTTTTTTTTTGTCGGTATTATAACAGGTGAATAAATTAATATTTATATAGTATGCAGCAAATGTTGTGGGGAATTTTTTGTACTAGTTTTTTTCTTTCTTTCATTTTATTTTGATTGACGTCAGTCGTGTGAGTAATGTCAATGTGGTTTCTTTACTTTATTGTTAATTCATCTCTTCGCTATCGGGAATTGTCAAAAAAAATGGAAATAAAAAAAAAATGCATTTCGATTTTATGGCTTTGGCATTTATTTATAAACGTTTAATAGCACTTAAGTATTTAGCCTAAAACTAATCACGTTGGGCGGTACGAATACAAGTACGAATTATACTCCAATGCGACACGTTTCATAATCGTATTTATTTTAGTATTTTTTTTTTTTTTTTTTTTCTGTGTTCAAAGCTGTTAGACCGTTTAGCAGCGGGTCTTAGGTAGTGTGTGTTTTTTTTGCTCTACTCTTTTTTATATTTTTTATAGATAAGATAAGTGTACTCATTGATATACATACTTACAAGTTAAGTCTCAAGTGACTTTAACAATTGTTTGTTCGATTGTTGCTCGTTGTTGTCTTGACAAAAAAACCAAAAAAAAAATTATACAATATACTTAGATTCGATTTGACGAGAAGTGAACAAGTTGTGTACATTGTTAATGCTTGCTTTCGATATCAGACAATCATTTTTAGTGTTTGACGCATAACCGCAATTAATTGGCGACACTGTGGCTGTGAGGCTTTCTTCTTTCTCCTAACAAATACGCACAGTTTCTCTAGCCATTTGAATAATCAGCTGAGTTATACATGTCTGTGTCAGTGTGTGTGTGTCGATTGTGATAAGATTGAGATAATATGTGTTAAGTCAACAAAGTTTTTCATGATTCTTTTCCCTGTCTCTAAATATAGCCTAGAGGTGTGTTGACTTTTCGACGCCACTGTATGGCTGTCAACGGGCTGCTCAACTAAGACAGGCCAGAGCACTCGCTTCAAGTGGGCTCCACTTCAGTGGCACTTAAAGGATTTGCATTTACACAGTGTCAATTACGGGCAATGCAATTTCAAAAAACTCCTCCCAGCCATACCCCGAACCCCGTCTCCAACCGAAACCCTACACCAATTCTACCCCCTTTGGTAGCTCTCCCTTGGCTGTGTCTGCTTTCAAAATGTATCTTGCAGTTTATTGGCAAATTAAGACAAATTTGATCAAATTTTCTTGTTGCTCGTTAAAGGAGAGGGAAAATGGAAAATGGAAAATTGTTGCCTTGCAGTCGTGTCAAAGTCTTTTGTTGGCTATATTACAACAGGGACTGTTTGGCTACAAAAATTGCAGAGCGTTGAAGGTGTTAGAGGAAGGGAGAAGTGTGGGGATTTACTTTACCCTCCCGGGGTTAATTTACATTCAAATGTAAAAAGTAAATATACGCACACGTACACTGAACAAAATTGGGTAAGACTGAAAGTAAAATAGAAAACCTTTTTATTAAGATATACAATAAAATTGTTTTCAGTGTACGTACACACTTAAGATGTACTGAGGTTTTGCATGTGCCTGACACATTTTATCTGTTCCTGCAAAACTTTTGCGGAAAACTCTTGGCTTTATTGACTAATTCGGTATGTGTGCATTGGGTTATTCATGTGCATTCGTAACGCTATTTGCCGGTGGAAATAAATGCCAGAGGGGCATGGCCATTTACAACTGACACTCACTGTACTGCAACTGAATGCATTCAGAATTGAATAAAACAAATTGTATTCATTTCACTCGTTTGAGAAAATCAAATCACTGTTTGAATAGCATATTATTCGAGTGTTTTATTCATGAGCGGTACAGTGTACACTCATTACATGCGATAAAAGTTTAACTGTGTATAGTAGTATGGATAAATGTTAATGGGTCTAAGAAACTATTAGCTTAATGTGAATAAACTCATTAATGCTTGAGTTTAGATTTCTTTTCTTAATCAGTTGGCTTTTGAGAACAATTTTTAAAATTTTTTATATTTTTTCCCCACCAAAAAAGCTGGGAATAGATATAAAATTAGTTAACTAAATGTATATCTAAATTTATATATAATTAAATTAAGAAAAAAAATATAAATGAACTATTAATTGTATTAAACTAAATCAACGGCTTTTCATTAAAACTCAATATTTCCACAGCTGACCAAAGTAAATAAACTTTAAAATAACTTTAAGCCACAGAAAAACACTCTTGAAATACAACACTAATTTTTCATTTTTTTTTTAAATTTTTTTTTGATGAATTGTCACACTAGTGACTACACCCGCTGGTCATGAAACTATTAATTTATTCAAAGCAATTTAGCAGCACTCAAAGTGCATTTGAGATTTTCGCCACTTGACTCCAAACAGCAGGCAGGTTTTGATAAAATTCCATGTCGTTTATCAAATATTGAAGACTGCGATGAGTATTCAGTCATTCATTTCAAATGCTTGTCAATTCGTAACCCACAATCCACAATCCGCACAACTGTCCCTTTGTCCATTTGTCACTCAGTCCAATTTCCAACAAGTCAAAAGCATTTCTATTTAGCATTTCCATCAAATTTGTCACTCAAGTTGCCAATACAAAACAATTTGTCACTTCCCACCCTCCATACAGACTGTCTCTTTCACTCTCTATCTCTCTTTCGTTCATTCTATTTGCCACTTTTGTCTATTTGCCATTTTCAATTATCGTTGCGTTGGCTTTGTGCTTTTTTCTTCTTGCCTTAAAGAACTAATTACAAATTCAATTCATCATATTTTATAATGCCAATCTCAATCTTTTGCCATCTCACATATATGTCTTTGTGTGTATGTGTGTGTGAGTGTGTGTGGAGGAAAACTGTCACTGTCGTGTGCCCTTTTGGCCCAGTGATAAATTGTTTCAATTGATTTGGCCATAAAATATAAACAAATTGTTACAACATTTTTGGTGTTTGGCCACAAAATTGCTTTGACCATTTGAACTTTCACTTGACATAAATTGCAGGCGTTAATTTGCCATTAGCATTCTACAACAACAACAGCAACAAGAACAACAGCAATTACAACAACAAAGTCAACTGTAATAAGTGTCGACAGGTTGGCAGCTTCGATTTGCTTCTGGCTTTTTATGCAAATTGCGTTGACTAGAACTGAACCTAAGGGCATACACACACAATCACACACACACACATAAATATTCTATACTTGTATACATTTGAATGTGGTTTAATGTGTGTGTGTGTGTGTGTGTGGTTACATTTATGTCTGCCATTTTGCTGCCACATTGAACGAGTTTATGCAATATACTAAAATATAGAAAGTGAGGACTTCACATATTGATTGATTGAAACAAGTACCCTTATCTCTTATACCTACACACACACACACACACACACACACACGCACACACACACCTTTGCACATTACTTGTTACCTTCACTTAATTACAAAACTTTCATCTAATATCAGCTAAGTATAACCGTCTGCGCACACACTGAGAAAAATTGTTGAAATAGAAAAGCTTAAATTAAAATTATATAAACATTTAGTTACTCAAAGTAGAACATAAATTTTAAATTTTTAAAAACTTAAACGGAATGAAATATTTAAATAAGAATTTATGAACTAAAACTGTTTTTTAGTATTAAAAAAGAATTTGTTATATTATTTTCAACGATCTAAATAATTTTTGACATTAGTTCGAACTTAAGCAGGAAATGCTTTAACTTAAAACCATAAAATATTTATTAAAAACTTTTTTGGCGCATTCAATACAATTATTATTAAATTAATTGTTAGTATAGAGAAGAAGCTTAATTTTTTTTTAGTGTATCCAAGCTGGGTTAAGATTAAAAGTGCAACCGCACAATGTGCGAATATCCAATAATCCAATATCCGAAATAAGTTAAAAGAAAAGCCACACACACACGCACGCACACACACACACACAACCACAAACACATAACTATATTTATATATATATAATTCATATATATCTGTGTAAATCTGGCTAAATGTAAAATGAAATATTGCGCATACGCACAGTTGCACCACAAGAGCAATAAACTTAACCGCAAAGCTGTAGTTACATTAACGCTGTCAGGTTAACAAAGGGCTAGCTGCTCACCAAATCAAATAAACTAGCTGCAGATATTATATATATATATATATATATTTTTTTTTTTCTTCTTATATATATATATATATATAAATACTTACATATGTCTGTTTTTTACATTTAAAACAATCAATTTTATTGAATATATTTTGCCAATTAAGGCAAACAAATCGAAATGCAAATAAGTGTGGCAAATATTATGTCAAAAACGCATCTAAGCTTTATAGCTAATATATTTAGAGGAAAATTATATCTGAATAATTAAGATTTTATATTGTTTAGCAACTTATTAATTCATTACGATAATTTTTAACTCAACATAGAGTTTAAAGTGTTGCAAGAGAGAGGGTAAGAGCAGAATTTACTTTATGATGACACAAACCTTAGATAAATCAAATATATACGTATATATATAGATATATAGATTTTTATAATTCAACAAGGAATGGTGAAAAATAAAGCACAATAAAGATAGAACAAATGTTGCTGCTCTCTCATCGCATCGAGCAGCTGTCAATTGTGTAAATATTTTGTGCCAAAAGTACAAATAGAAATGCTTTCGATAAATCGAAGCACATGACCAGCCTTGCATTAACAGCTGCGACTTGTATCTTGTATCTTTTCCTATATATACATATACACATTTATATTGTATATATTAAATATATATTGTATATATAGAATATAAACTTGTTGTATCTTGTAAAGAGATAAAAAACAAAATGTTCAACGCTGGAATTCCAAGTAGCAAAGCAGCGAAAACAATGCTTTATTGTTGTCACTGTCAATTACATTTCAATTACTGAATGTCAATGGAATATTGGCAATGTTCACACTCGGCTGGATATATTGGATACATTTTGATGTCTTTGTGATGATGCGTCATTTTTAGCTCAACTCTATCTGTTTAATCGTAACGTAACTGAATGCCACTAATCGTCGTCTGTTTTAAGGTCTTGAATTACGTATCGAAATTTGAGAATCGCATGTAAATTTAACTTGATTCCTTGTCCAAATCGTATCCTTAGTTATTCAACTGCTCACTGCTCTTGCTCGTATCCATCTATGAATACAAATT
The DNA here is from genome assembly GCA_018903735.1 of Drosophila cardini. Classification (NCBI taxonomy): domain Eukaryota; kingdom Metazoa; phylum Arthropoda; class Insecta; order Diptera; family Drosophilidae; genus Drosophila; species Drosophila cardini. Next base: position 4,351,831 of record JAEIGM010000008.1, on the reverse strand, counting down.
TTGTTTAAGCCACAACATCAAACCAAAGCAAATCTCTGTGTGCCGTTTATCGAAATCGCCCTCACTCAAAATGGTTCAAAATTCAGTCTATTGTATTGTTGGCCAACTGATGAGTGCTACTGCTACTGCTACTGGTCTGTTATTAACTTGGCTGTCAACCACACATGTTTGAACATTCAAAACATATGCACTGATTCACTGTCCACTTCAACCACATTTTTGCATTAATGATAGTTTAACGCCAGTCGAAAATTGCATTGAACTACTCCTCCTCCCGGTCAGAAGGAAAAAACTTGGTTAGCAAATTGATCACATTCATGCTCAATACGAAATTTGGATTATGTACTTTCAGGCTATTTCCGGAATAGACAATTGTCAGCAGTGTAAAACGCGTTACATTTCGAAAATTTTGATAATTTCTTCTGCCAAGAATTTACAGTACTAAACTGGCATGAATATTGGTAGTTGAATATTGAAAATCGATTATTCAAATGCCAGCTTATCTCAGGCAAATGCTTAACATTATTTTTATTCCGTCTGTGTGCGCGAGTGTGTGTGTGCGTGTGAGTATTTGGGTGGAGGTTGTGTTTGAGCATCATTGATTTTGGCAACCGCAGGCTTTCAGTCTATGAATAGCAACTTGAAGCCAAACAATCGAATTCAATTATTTCAAGTAATTCAAGACGTCGCCGACAATGCGGCGTATACGCAATATTGCGTATTCTGTACTTATTGGTGTAGTAAAATGGCAATTGAAGTGACTGCAAATTGCCAGTGAAGCATTTCATTCACTGATTGCAGCGTATTGTATGTCTTTATCGTTATCGTTTATCGCTTAGCTCAATTATTGCATAATGTGGCGTATACGTAATGTGTAGTATCTCTTACCCACAAAAAGGGAGAGTTAATGCCAACTTGAAGATGCTGTCAATTAAACTTGTTAACGCAATTTATTAATTGCATAATAACAATTATTGTTATCGTATATCGATTAATTTAAATGTCGTTTAATGAATAATGTTAATAATAATATTAAATAAATAATATAAATATTGAATTGTCTATTAGTTAGCTTTACATAATAGTTAAATACTTTAAGCAAAATGTTATCGATTAACATTTCTTAAAGCTGTGGTTTCATTTAACTTTTAAAATTGTTTTTATTAATTTGTTTCAATTACATAATTGAAACTGACTGTTTTTCTCGTAAAAACTCTCAACTGTTGATTGCCATTTTATTGCTTTTGGACACTGCTTTGCTGTCGCATTCTCTTTTCTTCTATTATTTTTATTGTCTGTCTTTTTCTTCACGAGCAAAGATAGCTTCAGTTGGCACTGCGCACAGTTTTGGATGGGAAAATGTTTTGTGGAAAAACCACAGCTGACCTGTTGTTGCCACTTGCCATTGCCACGGTTTACAGCTCATTGTGCAAAAGGACAAAGGCGAAATGCTTTCATTAAGGTCATCAAAGCAGGCAAGCAGCAATAGCAGCAGCAACAGCAACAGCATCGGCAGCAGAAACAACAGTTGCTGGCGTGGCAGCAACATCTCCTCATGGCAATGCAACTCAGTAATCTTGGTGCCTTTAGCCAAATCCATGTGGTTGGAGTACAATATCAACATTATCATTATCATTATTGTTGTGAGTATGCAACATCATTATGATGTTTATGCTCGTGTTGAGCTTGTGCCGAGTGTGTGTGTGTGTGTAGCGCGCACACTGTGTGTGTGTGTGTATTTCACATCCCGTGCTTAGTCCTTTGTAATGTCGTGTCCTGCCGAGCTTCGACTTCAAAGCGTTTTGTTTTTTCTCTCCACTTTTGGCTCTGTAGTTGTTGTAACTTGTTTTTTTTTTTTTTGGTATTTTTGGTATTTTTGTATTTTCATTTTGTTTATTATTCACCTGAAATTTATGCCACCCACTAACTTCTGCAACTGGCAGCAAATGTTTCGTGCCAGTTGACGCTCAATTTAGAATTATTTATGTACAAGTATTACGCACAATTATTCCAAAAAAAATACAAAAAGAATAACCAACACTAAAGACAAATACAACAGAGAAAGAAAACTGAACAGAAATAGAAGAAAACTTAAGAAAAACACTAAACAAAAATGGGCATAAAAAAGAAGAAGAAAAAATAAAAGCCAAACGACCAAACGACCAAACGCAGTCATAAGCACATCAATCAATCGCTCTAATGGCCATTATATCATTTGAAATTTATGCCAGAATTGCCCTTTAATTACACTAAACAACACGGTTCAGCTGCTACACAATTGAACTTTTCAAATAAATCGAAACTGGAGCAACACATAACTCATTTAATATTCTATAAATATAGAACATTTTTCTTAGTTTTTCGCAAAGCTTTTCACAGTCCATTTACTCGCTTTTTTGTTGTCCAGTGTTTTTTATTGGCAAATATTTATTTTGAGTTTTATTTTGGTTTTTTGGAATTTTTGGCTATTTTGTTTGTTTAAATTACATTTAAAAAATCTGTTTAATACGTACATTTTTATGGACCGATTGGAAATCTGTTTTACGCTCCTAACAAAATTACGCGCTAATGAATTAATCAAATTAAAGTAGCCGCAACAACTCACAACAACAACAATAACAGCCACAAATTAAAGGCCTTAAAAAAAGTGGTTGTTTTTTAACAAAATAATTATGTTGTCATTCTGTCAGTATCGTTTTTGTTCCTCAAAAGGCCGTAATAATATTTCAAATTGCAGTTTTCTTTGACCCATTTCTTAAGTGAATTTTAAAAGAGTTTAAAAGTCCAGTGAAAATTATGTTCTATCGATCCAGTTTATAGTATTGGGAAATAACTTAGACGATTTGGTTTACAAGACCATCAGTGCCTGCTGCGAATAATAAATAAAATTTTAAGCAAACAAAAAGATACAAATTTTAATGGAAATTTCGAACCCTCGGGGAAAAAAATCAAAAATTCCAATTACATATAAAGCTTAAAGTGAAGTCAACAAATTGGATGAAATCTAAAATGTCAAAGAACATTTTTTTTTAACAACGAAAGTTTTTGATAACATTTTTTCAAAGAGGGAAAACATTTATTTTTAATTAAATAGCTTGTTTTAGTTATGGTAAATGAAGCAAAGCGAAATTAAAGCTATTTAATTACTGAAGTGCCAAAAAGTTCAAATTTAAATCTAAAATAGAAAAATATATCAAATTTCCAAAAAGTTGCGAGTCTTTTGAGTCTCATGTAACAAAATATTACACTACCATCAAACCTTTGAGAGAAAAAACTGTTTCCAACTGGTTTCATGTTGTCTAAAAGGCGTTCGCGCTGATAATTATTATACCCGTTACTTGTAGAGTAAAAGGGTATAATCGTTGAAATGTATGTAACAGGGAGAAGGAGGCATGGCAGACCCCATAAAGTATATATATTCTTGATCAGCATGACTAGCCGAGTCGATATAGCCATGTCCGTCTGTCCGTCTGTGTGAACAAAAGGATCTCAGAGACTATAAGAGCTGGAAAGGCCCGAGGGGTCGCAAATGAAAGATAAAATGTCCAAGCAGCACAAGTATAGTTTTGTTTTCGACACGCCCACTTTAGGGCGTTATATGCTCATACAAAGGTAAAAACAGGTAAAAATAGCTTGTTTTAGTATAGAAAACTGTTTTGTTAGCAATGCTATCTAAACCAAATTAACACAGAAAGTACACGTCTACGAAGTACATATACTGACCAAGTTTAATCCAAATCGGACAACTATATCGTATAGCTCCCATAGGGACGATCGGTCAAAAATACGCTGTAAATGTGAATTTATATAACTAACTTTTGCGTTGGCCAAGCAATCTTAGTGAAACTTACAGAATATATTTGTCCAACATACTGACCAAGTTTCATCCAAATTGGACAACTATATCGTATAGCTCCCATAGGGACGATCGGTCAAAAATACGCTGTAAATATGAATTTTTATGAAAATTTTCTGTGTTTCCCAAGCTATCTGTATTAAACTAAATAGGGTCGATTGCCGATTGTACTATTATTATTATCATATCCCATTGTTAATAATATAATAAAACTGAGTAACGGGTATCCTAAAATCGCGAGGCGACTATAGCATTCTTTCTTGTTTTAATATATGACTGACTGACTGACTGACTGTCTGCTTTGTAATTTTAAGCTATTTTGTTGCTATTATTTGTGGCATATTGCATGAAAAGTTTTACTACAAAAGCATTTAAATGCTATTGATTATTTAGAATTTTCTTTTATGTAAAACACACACTTGGCTGCCTGTGGAGCAGCCCTCAATACAAAGCATTTTATTTTGTGTCCCAACAGATGAGTGAATGGATGGAGTTGAGTGGATTGTGAATTGTGGATGACAGCTACTAGCTGGTATCAGCTACCTGTTGTTTATATGAATTTGCAATGAGTTTTTGATTAGCTTTTGGCCCACACATAACATGAGCAGTAAAGCCAACGAGCATCATGCAACTAATATAATTTTCTATGGCGGCTTTTAGTGTAGAATGCAAAAGTTTTTGCGGCCATTTTCAAGTTTTGTTAGGACGAGCTATCAGTGTGTGTGTGTGTAAAGTGTATGTGTGTGCTGAGTTTATAAAGTTTTACAAAGTGCAAATAATAATTAATTAAGTTGAACTATATTCAGTGGAGCTAAGCCGCAAAAAGAAAATACTAACTGACGGACTACTAGATACCCATTCCCATACATTTTTACATACCCTTTAAAAGTATTTTAATTCATTATATTTCTAAGTTTACCCAAAAAATTCCAGAGTATTCTACTTCGAAGTCATTTTTGAAGTGCTTCAACAGTTGTCCAAACATATTGAAAAATAGATAGATATGGTGAGAGATAATGACGGCTTATCCATTGAAGTACAAGGTATTATCGCCCTTGAATAGTTTGTCCGATAGCTGATTAATTGTGAATGTTATTGGCTTTTAAACCGAAAAAAAAAAAATAATATTAATATGAACTGATAACAACTTCAAATCAAACAACAAGTTAGTTGTTAACTTTAGTACATCGCATTGATTATGATTGTGATTTACAGTGGTTAAATCGTTATCATTTCTGTGCTCAATTTCTGAATACTTGTATGAAACAAATCGATAGTCTCTTGAGTATATGAATCGTTTTGATTTAATTACGAGTTGTTATACAGACATAGAGATGTACTTTGTCAGCAAAGCGATTGATATAATATATTTCACAATAAATTTTCCCAGTCATCAGTGCATATATATTAAAATCGATTAAATAGTATGGTAAATTTATTAATATTTTTTTAAAAATAAACATTCTTCAATAAAAGCTTTTCGATAATTTCGATTAATTTTAGTTTTACCAAAAAATTTCTCTAACAATGTATTCTGCAAAGTTTATTTAATTTAAAAATAGTTATGTAGTCAAATTGTGCATCTAAAAAGAATCGATTTAAATGCTATCGATAAACAATGTATCATACACAATAACCCTGATAACCCTTTGCAAATGACCGAAATGTCAAATGCAAAATGCCGAGGTGACAACAAAGCCAAGCTAAACTTTTTGGTCTAATTGAATCATGAACAAAGTTGAACATTATCGAGTACAGTGTAGGTAGGCACAGGTAAAGTTCGGTGCCATTTACAAAGTTGCTGGGCAACAAAATTACACGCTGTGTATGCAATTAGAGTCCAGGAGAATGGCAAACCAAGCGAGCAAATTTTACCTCACTGCCATTCGCAGCGGTTACACGCCTACAAACACACACAAACACACACACATAGACACTTGCTGGGACACTTACAAAGATACAGCCACACTCTCAGTAAGTTAACCCCTCTCTTTACCACCGCATTCCTTCTCTTGGCCATCTGTCAACTCTTTGGCTTTCACTGGCAAACTGGACGACTCTGGCATTTGAAATATGCACTGCTCATAGCTCTGCACCTCTGCACCCCAAAGCCAATTATGACTAAGCACCTGTGTCTTTAGTGTCGTTGTTGTTGTTGGCGGTGCCATTGCAGTTGTTGTTGCTTTGGTTGTCGTTGTTGGGGGTTTCGTTGCCGCTGACATGGGCCAAAGCAATTTACAAACATTCAGGCCGATCCATCCATAAACTAACTTTGCTATGCACTGCTACAAAAGAAAGATCAAAGTAAATAAATTATACAAAATATATATTTAGAACCATAAAAATTTAAAAAAATATATTAATATAAACTTTAAAATACATATAAAGATTATATAAAAAAAATGACAATTTTCATGATTGAAAAAATCAGAAGTTTGTCGTAAAAATTAAGAAATTCTAAAGTTGTTTTTTATTTAGAATTTTTTACTTGGTTTCTAAGGAATTCTACGTTTAAGAATACCATAAATATAGACTCACATAACACCATTATATTTCTCAGTGTACTCCACCCTATATTTTACCACTCTATTCCCAACCCTTCCGCTTTTGTCCCAGTTAAGCATTGCCTGCATTTGGCTAAGATTGCAGCGAGTTCATTGCATGTTCCATTATGATTAGTTTGAAATCATTGAACCAATTGCTGTCATACTTGTTTGTTGTTCCTCTTAATAATGATAAAATATTAACTAACGAAACAAAAACACTGAGTAATGAAATGACATAAATTCCTTTTAATATCATAAAATCTAAATTTTTTCAGTAACTTTATACGTTTTCTTTGCACTTTAGAAGAAGTGTATTGCAGAGATTTTTGTAGCAAACTTTTGACCAAAAACAAGTGTCCGCTGCATAAATGATTCAACTTGGGAAACTTTTGTGAAACGTGCAACTTTCCAAAAAGATCGAATTGAACTGAGAAAAACTCTAGTTTATTTGGCTACAAAAGCTGGTGAACATTTTCCGGTTTGTCTTGTGTTCGTACACTTTGTTAACCTGGTCTTGTCATTGATGAGCCATTAAAAATGTACAAAAGGCATACACGCCACATTGAGTTGCTTACAACGTGCAAGAAACCCATCATTCTTTCATTCTTTCAGTAACAGCAACAACCCCTCATCAATATGCCCTCTGTATGCATGTTGTAGCTGTTAGTGCACGATGCACGTTGCACGTTGCACGTTGCACGTTTGCAAGTTGCACGTACTTTTCACCTCTCCCAGTTTTCTAGCTGTAGAAAATTGAGCAACGAATTGGAAAATAAAATGTACGTAATACCTTGTGTCAATTTGATTTAATAAAAAGTGGCATTTGGCAACAAGAGTGGTTGCTAGTTACGTAACTTCCGACACTATTCAAAGTTCTGACAGTTATTGGCAGACCATGATATGCTTTTAAAATGATTCATGTATAGAAAACTTTCATTACAGTTAATTACATTAGTTATTGGTAGTTTTTCTGCTCTAATATTGAACTCAAGTGCTTGAGGCCCTAAGCCGGCTTGAAACTTGTTTCAACTGTAAGATAAACTTGAAGGCTTCAAAATAAGTTAACTTTAATATCGTTAATTCAACTAATTTTGTATGTTAATTCATTTTTGGGAAATATATATACTTATAACTTGACAAACTTCCTTTACTCTGTTCAAGCCTTAAATGTGGTCAAAAATTGCTTTTAAAATTCAACATTATATCACATAAAACCGTCTTATTTCAAGACAAATTTAAGTACCATATTTAATAAACATTCATTCGAAGTTATGTAGAAACCTTTCATCTTAATGCATTCCCCTCAAACAAGGATTATTCACACCTTTTTCCAAGCATCTACAACTACGACAAATCCATGTCAGTGTTACCAATTTTTGGTTTTCCATTTTCATTTGCAAATGCTTTGACTATGTGTGTGTGTGTTTGTAGGTGTGCGTGTCTGTGTGTTTTGGAAGTTGGCTCATTAGCCGGAAGGTGGCTCGTTGGCCACAGAATGAAATGCGTGTGGTTTCTGCTCACTTTGTTTGTTTGTGCAATTTTAATGCCTCGACATTTTATTGGCGTTTCGTTGTGTGCCCTCGTTCATCACGTATACGCAGCGTGCGACTAAAATATATATATTTCTTTTTCCATCTCACTTGTTGTTTTTGGTATTTTCTGCTTTTTTTTTTCTTTCTCCGGCTGTACTCTTGCTTTTCCGATTGCCAGTGCTGCTGGCATCGTCGCCTCATAAGTCTTTCATCATTTTTATTGGTTTTTCTTTTGCGGCCTGCCTTCAAGAAGCAGTGCTCCTCCCCCTCCAGTTCCCCAACTGATTCACTGCTCCACTGAACTGCGCCCCCAACACGTTGTGTTTGTATTCAAAATTTATTAATTCCGCGGGCTCGCAGCTGCTTTAAAGTAAAAATCCCCTGTGCATCCAAACACACACACACACATACACAACTCACATGATTAATTACACTAGTGTGCTATTGAGTGTGTGTGTGTTGATGTGTGTGTGTTGATGTGTGTGTGTGTGTGTGTGTGGAGAGCAGCTGAAGAAATTGTTGGAGATACGATGTTAACCGATAAATGATGGCCCCAAAGTTTGTTGGGCGCTTGTGTGCTCTAGCGTTGGGAGCATCTTAGGGAGAAATTGAGAGAAAATTGAGCTGGGTGAAGGAGAGATGTAAGAAAGAGAGAGGGAGAGAGAGGGAGTGGGAGAGAGAGAGGGAAGACATCTGCTCTGTTTGCCATAATGAGCCCTGTCATTAGCTTGTTTTATGTCGCTAATCAAGTTGACCACGCCCACTCATCGCCACACAACCTTGTATAGTTTATGTCCATAACTAGGCAAACAAATGCCATTAAAGCTAAATGAACGCAACCCAACCAAAAACTAACTTACTAACCAACTAGAGGCCATCGAAATTTGCTTAAAGTGCTGACAGTTTAAAGATAGCATTTTCTGAAGGTTGTTTTTTAATATGATATAGCGATAGCAGTGAAGCATAAATAATCCGATCGGTTTATTGAAGAAATGCAGCCATTGCCAATTTCCACATGCTTTCAATTGCGCGGCTACGCTTTTCCGCTTTTCCGCTTTGCCGCTCAATGCTTTTCTTTCCTTTCATTTTTTTTCTCTGCTTTGCCTGTTTTTCCGGGCATCAAGTTGTCAGAGCCGTAAAACGCAGACAATGCCAGTTTGGCTTGATTCTGCTCCAGCTTCAGCTTCAGTTCCAGCTTTTGCTCTTGCTCTTCCCTCTCATTTCTTGTCACTCGACATGTTGCTTGTCGGGCAATGCAAATATTTTGCATAAACTACAAGTGTCAAGCAAAAATGGTTCGAGGGATTGGGAGGAGTAGGGGGAGTGAGAGTGGGAGTGGGAGTGGGAGGAGGCAGCAAAGTGATGGTGGAGATGGCAGTGGTTGAAAGGCATCAACGACGACAAGTACAAGGACGACCATCAAACATCGAGAGCTTCCAATGCTGTCAACTTTATGCCAAACGCTGACAACTCTGAGCTCCACAGGCATAAGTAAAGGAGTAAAAGAGAGAGGGATAGAGCTAGAGAAAGAGACAGAAATAGAAACAGACGTAGATATAAGTGGTGATAGATTGTAAATGGGAGCCCAGTTAGTTGCTGGATTACACTGAAAAAAAAAACCTAATTTAAACCTAAACTAAGTGCTCAAAGCTAAAATGTTTTTACCACTTCTGAAATACAGCAATTACAAAAGATATTAAATTTATTAAATAATATATAAATAATTAATATTTGTAGAAATTACAACAAAGTAAATAAAAACTTTTTTCTAAAATTTCCAAATAAAATTTTATGAACTGAACTCTATACCTCATTTGATATTTTTGCACAGTGTAGCTGCTTCTTCTTAGGTATAGGTATGGCAAAAATATGCATCAAGGATAATAGACACATACACACATAAGTACACAGATATATAAGAACGTACATAGTTGGACGAGTACTTCGACATATAACAGACGATTAGGAGACAAGACAGGACGGGGCAGGGGAGCAGGGGAGCAGGCAAGCACCCAAAGGATTGGAACAGAAATGGCACAACTAAAAGTGCCATTTGTTCTGCTCTATGATGACGATGACTATGACGATGACGATGACGACGAGAAAGAAGAAGAGTACACACTCTGAGAGCTATAAGCGCATCAATGTTTATGGCTTTGGCCAAGCTACTACCAGATTGAAGTGCAAAGCTGGCCCATAGAAGAATAGCAGAAAAACACTTAGTTCTAGGCTCCTTTCTCGGCGCCAAAGTCGTATTCATTAACATTTCACCAAAGGACTTTTGAACGGCAAAGACAACTGCCAAATCTCTATTCTCAGCAAGAAGCCATAAATATAGCTCTGGCTACTCTGGAAAATTAATTAAATGAAATTTCTATTCATTTCAAATTTGGAATTTAAATTTCCAACAGAAATTGAGTCAAAGAACATTTTTGAGATTTTAATTGTTTGCCTAAAGTGTTGCATGAAGTGAAGAGAATTGTTTAAAAATCAATTAAGTATCAAGTAACAACAATTTGTTCAGTAAACACTTTGGGCAAACAAAAAGGAAATAGTTTAACTGAAACTAAAATAAAAAATAATTGACAAATGTCATAAACAAATTTATAATTTGTTAAGTTAACACTTTTCATTTAATGCCGAGACTTGAGGACGTTTCTTCATGTGTCATGAATATAAAGTAATTAAATAAAGAAAATAAATTTGAACTTTAAATCATCAAAAGCTTAAAAGATGACATGAAAAAAATCAAGAAAATTGTTGTAACTTTTAAAACAATTTATTGTTATTTTAATTGAAATTTACTCATACCAATACACAAAACTTAAACACACTACTTTAAGCTGCTGATTAAGCATTCAAGACTTTCAAAGTAAACTACGATGATAAAAGCTAACGAAGTCGGAAAACCACTGATATAAAAAGATCGTCAAGTAATTGTTAAAAGATAAATATACTTTTTTGCTGCTTTTATTTAAACAAATTACTTAAAAAAGACAAAACTAACCAGTTTCAAATTCCTTCTTTATTTTTTAGATATATATAAAGTTTAGGTCCAAGAATATGATGGGATTATATGCAGATGCTAATGATTGACACACTATGGGGCAAGATTCGGGGTGTTTAAGCCATTTGTTATGCTCCTTTGGACACTTGAAAGCTTTTCTATGTTTTGTTGGCCAACAAGTTAAAGTTTATCACTTGTCAGCTTTCCATTTGCCAAATTGTATAACTCAGCGCGCAAAAATTACCTGTACAGAAATCAACTGTTTTCAAGCAGCTTAAATGCCAAGTTTTCGTCCCTTGGCCAAAAAGTGGATTAAAGCAACTGTTGTTCGGCGAAAATTGTGGCTTGTTACATCGAGTTAAGGCCATGGTCCATAGCGTTGCCACACAATCAAATTTCATACGCTTTGCTAAAGGCACAAAAACGTTGCACGCGCGTATACAGTACATAACAATACAAAACACGACACAACATGACGCAACAAGATGAAACAGGCGCAGCAGGTGGAGCTTGCATATGATGTTGGCATATCGAATCGGTCGAGTAGTTATGGTAGTATAGTACTATGTTAAAGGGTCAGTCAGGGTTAAAAAGTGCCAACAAAGGTACGCGACTCCATTGCCACTTTCAGCTGTCAGCTCAGTCTGACAACATTCTAAATTAAAAATGAGACCACGCTAGGGAAAGTGGCCCGAAGGCGATGCTGCTGAAATATTGCGAGCCAAATCGAATTTTTGAATTGATTTTTTCTTTTTCTTTGTGCATAACACTGGAACCAGCCCACTGCACGTGGCTGACATTATTGTATATTGGTATACCTGTAATACTTGCAGTTATAGAGTTTGCTGTAGTTTCAACTGCAACAGATTGAAGAAGTTCGATTTTTTTTTAATTTTCTTTCTTTAATAACTTATTAAATATGGCTCAAGTTATCCCTTTATGAAAGCTACGGAAAGCGCGAGAGCCAAAAAGTATGCAACATTTTTTTTTATTAGCTTAAAATGTCTACTTTTGTAGATGTCTTCAATAAGTAACGCGTATTTCTTAGTTGTGCACCTAAAACATGGCTTCTTATAGTCGTATCTGATGCAATTTTCGTTTAATTTATCTCCAGAACTATATGCATATTCAGTAGATTCAATGAAAATTTATATCTGATATGGCAAATCAATAGTATTTCATTTGCTACATGGTTATGCAACTCCTTACTATTTCTTGCTACGTCTCTTCGACAAATACCTATTCACTTCGAAAAGATACACGACTTTACATTGGGACTCCACTCCCGTAACAATAGCGAGGATAAAACAAGTCGTAACACCGCAAAATGTTGAGCAAATGTTGTACAACGAGGAAAACAAGCGACATGAGCCACAATCCTGAGGGCCAAACTGATAAGGCAACCTGTTGAATAAATCTGTGGGGCATGCAACAAAAATAACAACAACCACAACAACAACAGAGAAAGCTGTTTCCATACAATTTTTTCTTCTTTTTTTGGGATTCCATTTTTATTTTATTTATATGTGTTTTTTTTTTATACTGTTTAAGCTTGTTTCCTGCGCTTTTATTGTCGTTAATCTTGTCCTCCCTGACAATTTACTTATGCTTGCTCAACAATGAAAATCGATAAAGACTGTTTGAAATGAACCCCAAAGAGCAGAGCGCCAAACACACGCACGTACATGGCAAATTAAAAAGCAGCAAAAGAAAACCGAAAGAAAGCAAAAAGTAAGCAAAAGATATGCAGAAAAAATGATAAAACAACGAATTTTATATACACTTCAAGCTCAGTAGAAAACAATTAAATTTTAAAATTTAAATTAAGGAAAATTTCAAAAAATAATTATAAAGAAATTGTATTTCATATTTAGAAACCTAGCTTAACTAGCTTATAATTACAGGGTATAAGTTAACAAACATAGCGGCATTCAAAGCAGCAGAAAATTATGTGGCAACAACTTTAGGCCAAATATATAGACTCTACCACAAATCGTTATGAATAATGTTTAAGCATAAAATTTGCAAGAGAAAGAGGAGAAAAAGAAAAGAGGGAGGTATAGGGGGAGAGAGGAGCGGAGAGGAAAATCTGAATGTTTTGCAGGTGGCACATCAAATTTCCTTTTGCATAACAATGAAAATGAAAACCTCACCTAATTATGCCAAACATGACTGGTAACAACAGCGGACACACACACACACACACACACGCGCACTCATACACATATAAATTATGGCAAATTATGTAAAGTTAACTAAAGCCCAAGCAACGACACACACACACATGTAGCAAAACAAATCAGAGCTGAAAAAGGCAAAAGCAAATAAAACAAAATGTGGTATTATAAACACCAACAAATGGGCAATAACTTCTGGCAGCCAGTGTATTATGTGAATGTGTGATACCCTGCAAAAAAAATCATTGAGTTTCTGCTTTTGAGAATGCCATTAAACTGGCATTATTATGATCAAGAAAATGTAGATAATTACTTAAGAAAATACTGATTAAGCTGACAGTGGAAGTCATTAAACTTTATGCACTTTATCTGCAATTTAAAGAATTTTTAAAAGTAGTTACGGTACCACAAAATGAATATAGTAAAGTAAAACTATTCCAATCTGAGCTCAATCATAACTTAAAAATCAATTACTTGTTAAACTGTCCTTTAACAAAAAATGAATTTTCCAAAGAAAAATCTTTTAATTTCAAAAAATTATAATATATTTAAATTCAGTTGACCTAATACACTGTCAAAGTTATGTTGATAAACATAATTAAAATTACCAAGAAATATGAGATTTTCTCCAATTAAAGTGCTTCAGCTTAAATATAACATCAAAGACATTCTCTGGAAAAATAAAATACATTTTAATGACTAGTTTTGAAAATAGAAAAAAAACTTTTTAATTAGCCACAACAAGTTCTAACTTATTTGGTGCACTCATTAGTAACTTATTTGTAAGCTGTTTAAAAAATTAAAAATAAATATTTCTACACATATATACATATATATTTATATATACATATATGTATATTATAAGCGACTTTGACAACTTTGTTGGCAAAAAACTTTTTAAGTTGATTCTAAAAAGGCGATTCGTTTAGTTCAGTTTTGGGTTGAATTTTTAGTTTTTTGTTAAATTTAATCAGAGTTTTGGGTATTTTCCGCATACGTGTCAAAAAAGTTTTGGTTGTGCGAAAACTTATAGTCTCATAGGGTACATAATGAGCCGAGGCAGAGGGGAGGAAAATGGCGGTGGGATGAGCTAATTTCTTTAGCTCTCATGGGTAATGTAACGAGGGCTCTGCTTGAGTTTTGGCCAACAGTTTGCTTCGGCCAAATGCCCAGGCACCTGCCAATAATGTCAGCTAATAGAATAGTTGTTGTAGTCGTTACTGTTGTTGTTGTTGTTGTTGTTGTTGTTGTTGTTGTTGTTGACCCTTATATTTATTTGCCTACTAATTTGTATACAAAAGTTACAAAGTAGCCGAGCCTTCGCGCACTAACAAAAGCAACACACACACACACACACACACCAGCAAACATAAGCAAATACACACACACACACACACACAGTCATATACATGTACCTACTGCTACATGCTAAACGGGCAGCTTGGCATGTCGTGTCGTGTCGTATCGTGTTGAGTTCTCTCAAGCAGCCCAAGCTCAAACAGCTTCCGTTTCCGCTTCCCTTTTTTACAAAGGTGGGCGAGAGTGTGAAAGGGATGGCAAGTGTATGTGCTGTGCCCGACCGTCGTCTAGGGTTGTACGTGTGTGTGTGTGTGTGTGTGCGTGTGTGTGTGGGTGTGTATGTTAGGGTTGCCGCCTCGCTGAGCACTTGAGCACCGCAGCAACAACTAATGTAGAGCGCGCTAGTTAAAGGCAGATTGGATGCTTAGAGCGTTACGAAAAAGGGAGGGGGACGAGAGGGGATAGTATAGTGGGAAAGGGGGAGAAGGAGGTGGGAAATGGGAAATGGGAACTGGGCATAAATACGATGTGAGGTAAATGTAGCAGAAAACACTTCATAATTTAATTAGTGCTGCAGCCCGTTAGACAGCTTGACGCGACTGATGTGTGTGTGTGTGTGTGTGTGTGTTAGTGTGTGTTTCTGTGTGTATGTACTAGGTATGCAGGTAGCAGAAAAAAGCAGCATTAATATTAATAATAAACAATTTTACGCACGTTGCTCTGGCAACAACCACAAAAACACAACAATAGCAATAACAAATAATAAATAATAAAGCATAAATATTCTAGATGCTGTGGCAAGAGTTGGCCAACCATTTAATGTGATGGAGTGGGAAGGGGGGCAGAGGGCGGAGGGCGATGAGTTGTGGGCGTGGCTAAAAGGAATTGAACTGAAGTGCTGCTATTGCCCCTGCTGCTGCTAAAAACAATATGAGTTATAGATTCCAAAGTGTGAGCAGCACAAAAGGACTGGGACAGAGAGCGGAAGCGAGAAAGCCACAGAGACAGAGATGGAAAGAACTAAGAAGTGATGCATTTAGCATGCCCGATTGGAAAGCCCTGAGGGCGAACAGGGTATAAACAGGCGCACTGGGACAGAAACATCAACAAAGCGAAAGCAATAAAGGGAGAAAGAAAGAAGAAAAAGCAGAAACAGAGTGACTGAGAGACAGAGGAGAACTGAGAGGGAAAGAGAGATGAGAAGAGACAGGGAGAGAAGGAGGCAAAGAAGGAGGGAAAGAGAGAGGGAGATAGGGACATAAGGCAAAACTAAGCTAAGAAAGAGCGAAGCGAGCAGCTGTCAAAAACTTGCAGCTAAAGAGTTGAAACAAGCGACTCAAAATAAGACCAAAATTCATACAGAAAAAAACGACAAAAAATGCCAAAACACTTGATTTTAGAATCCATACTAAAAGCAAAACATTTTTCAATTCAAATCAATATAAAATCTAACCTGACAATTTCTTAGCACTTTTGTAGTCAAAATATTTAATGGAAATTTGTGGGATATATGTATTTAAAAAATCAAAAATATTTGATTTGAAAACAAATTTTGGAATTGAAATATTCGATTAACAACAAAAACACTATAACTATAACTTTCAGAACAAAAATGTTTGTTCATAAATTCTAGAACTAAAATATTTTATTCAAGAACAAAAATTTGATCATGATTTTCAAGAAGTTACCAATAATTTCTAGAACTAAAATATTTCTTCAAACAAAAGTAGTTAAATTAAAATGGAATTTTTGATTACTTTAACAATATCCGGTATTAACCTACTACTGACAACGTAAAGGATTGATTTTAGCACAAAAGAGACTGAGAGAGAGAGAGAGAGAGAGAGAGAGAGAGGAAAAGGTAGTAAGATAGGAAGAAAAAACACATCTTGTTACTAATACGAAGCAGGACCTTTACAAGCCAGCAAATAAATTAAAAAACAAATGAAATATGCATGTTGGAAAATGTGAAATATGAAAATTGAAATATAAACCGAGGGAAAGCCAGACAAATGCCAGAAGGAGACAGCAGGATGCTAAAATGTTGAAATATTGCGTAACACAAAGAAACAATATAAAACAAAACAAAACGAAACGAAACGAAAGCAAAGCAAATACAAAATGAAAAACTGAAGCACAAAAAAACAATGAAAAAAACAGAAAAAAACGAAAGGAAAAGAATGTTTTCAAGTAAATGAAAATAAACAAAATATTTAGACAAGCGACTGAAACACAAGCAGCTGACTACAAAACAGACAGAGATGGCTCAGCAGGGGGGAGAAGAAGAGAGAGACAGAAAGAGATAGTAAGAGAGAAGGAGACAGGGCAACCATTAGACTGGCAGCATCATTATTGTCATGATTACGTTGTTTGTAAGACGAGATTTTCCGAAATATTTCAACTGATTTCAGCTAAATTTAATAGGAAAATAACTTTGCAAGTTGGCAGCGCTGTCAAAGGTTAACTATTTCCCGCAGAACTGTCAACTTGTTGCAATACCATGAAATTCTATAGTTTTGCGGCGAAACTTTCAAATAAACATTTGTGTTAAAAAAAACACAAAGCTATTTTTGAATAGGTTTCATGAGCTACGAAGCATGGAAAACAAGTTGGCAGCACGCCAAATTCTAAGCGGTTTAGTTGAGTTTGCAGTAATGCCAACTTGTTGCGATAGAGTAATGTGCGTTAAGTTTGTTGAAAGCACAACTTTTGGTTGTCTGCTTTATAAATATGTATTTTAGACAAGTTAACAGCACTAACTGAGTGTTAAGTCTAGTAAAAGTAGCTGCCAACTTGTTGGGCTTAGATATACAGCATAAAAGAGAAAGGGAGAGCTAGAGTCAGGAGTAAGAAAAACAATAGAAATATATAAATTAAATAAAAAAGTAAAGTGTCAACTTATTTTCAGTTCAGTAGAGTTTAGCACATAAGTGCTGCCAACTTGTTGATAAAACTATCGAAAGTTTATGTATTGTCACTTACTTCGACATAAATTAAATCCCAAAAGGTGGAGAGTGGGAAACCCCCCAAGCAAATCATAAAATATTTGATTACTTTTAATAAATTTAAAACTTATTTAACTACTCAAATAAAAACATTTAAAGCAATTATTCACATGAGGAAACTGAATTTTTAGCATCAAATTTAAAGAGGAATTTTTATGTTTTTTATGCAAAAACTTGTTTCAAATTAATGTGAATGTCAACATAAAAGGGGAATGAAAAATTCACTCAATGTCATATACAAACAAAGACATACTCAAACACACACTAAAACACACACTTACACACACTCACACAAATGTGTGTTGCCGTTAAAACTGTGCTTGATTTATTTACATCGTTAAAGTAAAGAATTGTTGGAGAACCGCAAATAGACAATAATCGTAGCACGTGTTTTGTCACAAAACAAATGTCAAGAAAGTAACAAAAACTAACAGCAAATACTATTAATTTCATACGATGGCAGCCCAAATACCCTGGAATTAGCTAGTATAGTCGATACGCTCAGTTTTAGTAAGCGCTTGAACTGAAAGTGGAATCTAATCGGATGAAGACTAAAACGTTTAGTCACTAATATACCCTAAAAGTGAATAGGGAAGCATACACTGAAAAAAAATATGGTGTGAAGTTTTTAGCGTTGAAATACTTCATTTTAGCTTGAGTTTATCTTGAATTTATCCATTCTACAATGGTTAAGGAAAGTATACTTATACTCCGTTTTAGAACACTCTAAAAAACTCTTCTTCTGACATTAAAGAAAAATTACTCTTGAATTATTTTGCGTGTAGCGGAGCAGAAAAGCAAAGTGAGAAAAGCAGCTGCCAGCTGGAATTTTTGGGGTGACAGAAACGCGTTTTTCGGCTAGAGATTGAAGCGGCGTCTGTGACTGCTGTGTGTGTGTGTATGTGGGGCAGGAGGAATGTAAGGGGTGTGAGGTGTAATTGGGGACAACAATTTGTGGGTGTGATATTGTGCAGCTGCTGCTGCTGCTCGAAAACTTTTGGCAGTTTCCCTTTTCATTGCCTACTTACAGGCAAACTGTAATAATTTCATTCGATAATTTTGTTGTTTTTACTTATGTGACAAATTATGCACAGACACAGGCAGACAAAGTGAACAAAAAGAGGCGGGAAGAGCGAAAAGTGAATGAAAAACGGCTCATGCGTTTGTTATTCATTGAATTATTATGTTATGTAATTGCCTGCCCTGAAATGTATGCAACGAAAAAAGTGAAATCCGCCACAAAGCGAGCCAATATTGTCAGACATTCCCAGTGTGTGTGTTTGTACAAGACCCCATAAATATTTTGACAGGAGAGCAATGAAAAAATGCCCAGCTAGTGTGTGTGTGTAAAAAATACCGAGAGATAAAGAGAGAGAAAGAGGGAGAGGGAGAATGAATGCAGTTTCAGCAACATTTTTGGACGAATGCTCATCTGTCCAGGTTGATGTATGCTCATCACAGACTGTGATAAGCTAGCTGTGTCTCTCTGTGTATGTGTACAAAACAATTTGCTACAAAATCTCTGTGGCACACACAAACTCACACACACGCACACACACACATCACAGGGCAGACGCTTTAGCTGTTTACATTGTGTGTCACAAATTCTCAGAAAAACTCCCTAAATAAATGTCTATGTGTGTGACAAAAGCATACCTCTAACCAACCGCACATACACAAATACTCACACACAGATACACTGACACATTCTTAGCCTTGTCAGCTTCCTGCCATTGGCTTTAAAGCTCTGGAAGCCGCCTAAATGCTAAAAATTCCTCAAGTTTTCGTCCACATCGCATCGATTTTGCATTTTCGTGTTACGTTGCCATATACCCCACCTTCCCACACCCATTTTCTTTTTCACCCCTCAGCCACATCTACCACAACCCCCCCGCCCCTCCACCTGTTTCTCTCCCTGCGCCTCCACACTGTTCCGCTGTCACGATTCAGCCAAATGTGACGTAGCGAATGCTTCGTAATTCTTTCAATATTTTCTGCCCAAGGGCTGTCAATTGGGTTTCGAGGGGCTTTCTTTTTCACTACCTTCGCCTGCTCTCATTCCCCGCGTAGGAGGTATGAGGTGGAGCGAGGGAATTTTCCTGACTGAATGACCCAACTCAGAGCTTGCCAAAGTGATTGACTGATAGAATGATTGGCGATTACGTAACAATTTTACGTTGTTGTCCCTTTGGCGAGAGCTCTACAAATGGCTGAGCATTAATCTATATGGTAAATGTACTTTATGCTTTTGAAAGTGCCTACAGAGCTTTAAAGCTTTAAATTTTTGATGGCAGAAACTATCAACTAGACATTTAAATCAATTTCTTGGGAAGGTTTAAGAACTTGTTGCTTAAATTTTAAACCTTAAAGCTTAAATTTATACTATAGAAACTTAATTTTAGTTATGAAAAATAATGTATAGATACTAAGTTTTAAAGAAGAGAAATTTAAAATAAATAAATTACTTTTTTTATAGCTTATATTTTATCTATAATGTGAATTCCGTATAAATTTCTTTACTTCACTTTCTGTAATCTCTTGGGGTTGACTTCCTCGTAGTTTTTTTTTTCTTAGTAAAACTTAACTCTTAACTAGCTTTTTACTATATAAGCCTCTTATGTTGTGCTCTTAAGATGAAATAATATTTATTTCCTAATATTATTACACCCTAATGTGGGGGGGGGGTTCACTCGCTAAGCTCATTTTTGCGTCTGATTGTTGGACAGCTTTAATGAGCTTATGCTCAAGTAGCAGCCAGTGTCATTGAGTCTATTATTTGTTAGTAATCAGAGTAAATTACATTCCCTTGTGACACTCAAGTGGAATTCTTAACTTGTTGGTGCTACTTATCTCTGTCTCCCTCTATATCCCTGTCCCTGTCTTTGTCTTTGTCTTTTGAACCCAGAGCCCTGCAGCTTTAATAAGCTTATGCTCAAGTATCAGCTAGTGTCATAAAGTTCACAATTTAAACAATTCGACTAGATTGCATTCTCTTGTAACTTTCTAGTGGAATTCTCAACTTGATTCTCTCTCTCTCTCTCTCTTTCGCTCCCTCTGCCTCTGTGTCTCTCTTACCACATTGGTTTAATAAGCTTATGATTAAGTATCAGCCAGTCTCATTGCAACTTTAGATGCATAAATATATTTCACTTTTTGCTCTTTCTCATATATTTTTTTTGTTGTCTTGTTTTTGTTACGCTTGCAAAACTTTCAAATAGAAAGCAAAACTTTCGTGCAAAAAACTTTGCCATAATAACGTTTTTTTCTTGGGCCAACTTGTTGGCCATACACATTTTTAAGGGCACAATAAACCAAGTGTATATCTTCAAATATATATTGTGGATTGTCAAAACTTTGTAGTTTACAAACAAAAATGAAAAACAACAATTTTTTCACATTTTTGTTTAATTCATTATTATTTTTTCTCTCAGTGAACTATGAGAATTTTATGATTGTGTCTAATAACTGCAAAAGATTTTCATTACTCTTAATGGGAATGATAGAAGAAAGTGCACGAGACAAGTTATTGGACACGTTAACATAAATAAAACAAAATATGAAAATACGCTGTGGAAAAATACATAAAATAAACAAAAAAAAAAGAGAAAAAATGAAGAAGAAAATAATAAGAGAACAATTTCCAGGCGAAAACACAAAACTTAATGAGTTTTTCAATATACTGATGAGAGAGCGAGTGCTGCTTTTGACTTATCTCGGCAGCTGTTGCCCCTGTTTGTGGCGTTGTGAGTGAAGGAGGAAATGTGGCGAGGCACAGGATAAAGAAAGACTTCCCCTATGAAAAGCTAACGAGCTGCCCATCAAAAGGTCAGACCTCTGTCAGGTTGAAACAGCCTTAAAGTGAACTACAACCTCAAGCTCAACCTCAACCTCAACTCCAACTTCAACCTCATCGTCAAATTGGTTTTGCGGCTTTGTGGCAAACATCTACGTCGCTTTTCCCCTCCCCCCCTGAACCCTGTCACTGCCCCAATTTCTTGCTCAGCCCCTTTCAGTCTGTGTCAATGTCTTTGTCTTTGTCTGTCAATCTCTCTGTCTTCGTCTCATTTAACCCTGTTGTTCGTGCTGCTCTTGCTGTTGTCGTTGATGTCTTTGAGCTGTTAACTTTAATTTCGATTGGATATTTGTGTTCGACGTTGGCTTTAAAGCTAACGGCTCACTCAACACGCACAATAAATTAAGCAAATTTATAGCTAACTTCCCATTTTCTTACCATTCCAAATTACTTACTCCACGCCCCCTAAACTGAGCTCTCTCTCGCACTCTCTCTCTCTCTCTCTCGCTCCCCCTCGCTGCTGACTTGTTTGCTTACCACTTTCGCGTGCCAGTGGTACAGAACGAAACCCATTGGCATTGTCTTCGATTCATGTACACTGTGCAGCCAATGACATGTTTAATTTCCGTATAACAAAATGAATTTTATTCTCTCTGAGGTCTTTATTAAATAAATTATGTTTCAAACAATTGCATTTAGGGAATTAAACTGGAATATTTAATGTATACAAAGCATTTATAATGCTTTTATTTCATTAATATTAAAGTAATTTATTTATTAATTAGTAAAGTAATATTAAAATATTTAAAATTAGCAATAAGTTTTTCAATATAGGTTTTTTAGCATTTTTATCCATTTTATAGTCTTTAGATTTTTAATAAAGGCTTTTTTTTCTGCCACAATTTGCTTACCATTTTTTCACAATTTTTTTCGTTATAATTAAACAGTTATTTGTTAACTCTGGCTTGCCTCAAAGTCTTTGGCCTTTTCTCTACTCACTTTAACCAACAATTCTGTTGTTGAATTTTCGCATTGTGATTATATTAAATATTTGCCTTGTTGCTTGCCGCACTTCAATTCCGCCTTTTTCTTTGGCTTTAGTTTTGACTTTGACTTTGGGCTGCCTTTTATGTCTTTGATTGTCGAGTTACCTTCACTCTTTTCTCTCCCCACTCGACTAAGCCCTCTTCCAATACCAACACCACCCCCTCTCCCAAACCCGATCTTCCCGCCCCCTTTTTTGACGCTAAATACGCCTCCTCCAGAAAGCTTCCTGCACGTACGGCTTAAATAAGCTTAAGTAATGTGCGTTGCGCTGCTCGAGAAAAGCGTCTAGAATTTCAGTTCTGAGCTGTTCGATGGCTCATTTCATTTAAGAAATACGCGTTGGTATTTCATTATTAATGGAACTTTGATTAAATTGCAAGCCAGTCAGAAAACCTCACGAGGTAGCATATATACAATTTACGATGACAAATTTACACAAATTAGTGAAAGCAGCCGTCAGACTCATTAAATACCAAATCGGGCATAAAAACCCAATCGTAAATCGTCACCAAAGAAGAAGGTTCAATGGTAATGAATTGCACAAAAAATTATTGCCATAAATGAATGGAAGACAAATATCAAATTTATGTTCTTTAGACATTTTTTTAAATCAATTTTTTTAATTTCACTGTGCTGAAAAAATATTTCAAAAATAAAACAAAACTAATAAATTTTTATAACAAAAACTGGTCTAGACTTTTTTTGACCTAATTGATGCTTGAGACAAAAGAAACAATTTATGTTTTGCGGGATTCTAAAGGAGCGCCAAAAAGTATGCAATATTTTGGTGGAATTCAACGAACAATTCTTATTGGAAATTGTTCTGAATAGCAAAAACTCTTAATTTAATTTAATTAAAATTATTTAAAACTTTTAATACTGAACTTTATTTTATGCATCAATCAATAAGTTTATTTGACTGTTGTCTATAATTAATGAGCTTTGAGCAAGCACATTAAAGCCACAATCTGGGCCATTTGCTATTGCAGGCTTTGTTATTTGAATTTTTAATGGCCAAGATGCACAACCGTTGATGTTGTCCAACTGAATTTGAGCTCCGACACCAGCTCAAGGTCAATATTGAAAATACTAAAGTTAATTCAAATAGACTTTGATGTGAGCAACAAAAATAGCAATTAACTCACAGTAAGTGCAATATAAGTCAAGGTGAGGCAATTGGGGGTAGGTGGGCAGATGGGAGGTTACTGCTAGCTAGACCTAAGAAAAGATATAAAAACCTAAATTGCAAAAAATAAAGAAGAAGAAGAAAATTTAATGTGACGTTTGCTGTTGTTGTTGGTAATTTAAAATGCTAACTGCCAACATATTCGCCATTCGCCGACCTTGACGTCAAGCGGCGCAAACAATGGAAATAACTTGGCCAACAACAACAACATATGTACATAAGCAAACACACACACACGCACACACACACACACATACATCCTGAGTCAAGTCGAGATTTCAGATTAATGGCCTCTATCAGCTCAGTTGGCCCAAAAGTAGAGTTATAAATGTGCCATAATTCCACTGTTGACCGCAATTTATCATATAATGGTAAATGATTATTGCAATATTCGTATTCTATCTGTTTAATAAAAACGTTTTGTATATTTATCATATATAGAATGTCGTTAGGCTTAATTTTCCATAGCGACAGTTTGTAAAAACTCAATTCAGTTTTAATTAAAATGCAAAACGGTTCTGAACCATACCTAGTTGAACCGGTTCCATATTAATTATGTGGTTTCATGAACCGAACTAATTAGGAAAAATACTATGGACAGGATCTCGAGTCTTATAACTGTCTTAAATAAATGAATAAACTGATTTAAAATTATTTATCAAAAAAATATTCAAAATAATACTTAGAATTCTTACACTTAGCTGGTAAAGAAAGAATATAAATTAAAAAAAAAATAATTTGTTTATGATTTTTATTTATTTTAATTATTTTTTGCTTTTAAAGTTGCTCTTTTTAAACAAAAAATATAAATTTTAAAGTTTTTCCTATTTTAATATTACTTTCTTTCATCTAAAAAAGTTTCCTGTGCAAAATAAAAGTTAAATGACCTGAAATGCGTTTATTCCTTTGTCGTCTATTATTCACCCATGACATTAACAGTTTCTATAAATCACAAAAATTAAAAAAAAAAAACACACTTTTTTTAGTACATGAGTATTAAACATGTATTTAATTAAATATAAAAAGGGAAATGCATTCAGTCGTTGCGCAAAAGCCAATTAGGATTTGATAAATCGCCATATGCACATCAATAAATAAAATTGTTCATCGAATTATTTCGTTTTTGATAAATGTCAGGGTTTCACTCGGAGTTCCCTCGGAGTTCCCTCGGAGTTTCCCCGAAGTTCCCTCGGAATTCGCCCTTTTCACTCCCCAATTTCTCTTTTCCATTACTCGCTCCCTCTCTCTCTCTCTCTCTCTCTCTCTCTCCAACGACTCATTCAACTGTTTTTAATGTGCTCAACATTTATTTCATTTTCAGTATGTGTGAATTCCCTTCTCTTCTTATTTTTTGTCATTCTTTAAAGCAATTTAAATATTTCAATCCTCATGTCGAGTGCTTGTAAATGAGGTTGAACGCGTTTACAACGACACCCTTTGGGATTTCTGCCTTTCAGACTCATTTCACAGAAAGTCAACTTGATATATGGCTAATGATGTTGACAGCCAACGAGTCAAATTATACAACAACAAAAAAATACGTTGAACACAAAAAAAAACCTATGCTAACAATGGCGTCCTAGTTGACTCTGCTGCTACTGCTGCTGCTGTTGCTGTTGTTACAGCTATAGCTACAGCTACTACTGCTGGTGGGCGTGGCAAATCAACAAAAGCTCATACATGCGCTTATTGCAGTTTTATCCACTTTTTTTTTCTCGTTATTTTTCCCTCCCCTGTCGAGTGGATTACATAACAATGCTTCTGCCCATTTCATATGCATTTCCTGCATTTCCGCTCAATTTTTCCAGTTAAGCCAAAATCGATTTTACGTTAATCCCATCTGCGTATAGTATTGAAAAATATTTGCAACACTAATTAGAAGTCAAGTTCTCAAACTGTTTAGAGTTAGTGATTTATACTAACTTTTTTTTGAGGTATCCATTAATTGTTAATTGATTAATTAATAAAAATTAATTTTTTACTGAAATTTGCATTTACTAACTAAAGAATTTTATAAAAAAATTTATTTCGTGCTTTTTATTTTCCAATATTCCAAATAAGATACTTTAATACAGTGAAAGCTCTACTCCTCGACAGCTCTCTCAGGCAGGCAGCTCCCTTAGCCGGACAAATTTTATAGTCCCAAGAGCATGATTTTCATACAAAATCCATTGCCTTGGGCGGACATCCCCCTTGAGCAGCCAAAAATACTGGAACCGTGGCTGTCCGGCCAAGAGAGCTTTCACTGTATCTATTCTTTTCTGAAAAAAAATGATTTTTTTAATCATGACTGATTTCATTAGCCTCATTATTGTGTAGCTTTGAAGCTCATTTGGGTATCATACGACTACTGCCAGCATTTGTCTACACTAGTGACAAAAGCATACAATGATACATTCAAATAAATAAATTTTCAAATTTTTTTGCTTATTTCTTCAACGGGTTTTCATCCTCTGGATGCTAAAATTAAATTAAAGAATGTTTTAAATTTTAATTTTATGTGCCTATTGATAGTATAAGCATAAATAACAGAACTCATCTGTCAATTAAAGAGTGAATTTTCTCCTTGACATTTCCATAAACTTAACGCTGATGAAAAGCCATGTCCTTTCAAGCCAATGCCAAAAAAGAATTCCATTAGTCAATTAAATAATAGCACAGAGAAAGGTGTAGCCAATTACTACAGTGAAGCTTTCACTAGAGCGAACCAGACTCGAAAGTAATTAAGAAGCAAACAAAACAAAAAAAAAAAAAAAAAAAAAAACCATTTCCACTGTCACTTTGAGTGGACATATCTTTTTATACGGATCTTTGTTTGACTAACCAAACAAAGTTAAAATAGCTAAGTAATTGTTATTGCAAGTTGCACAATGTTTGCACAATGAATGCAAATTGATTTTGCTTTTAGCCTTGCCATTGATTTTTAAGACTGGCCAAGAAGAGTAAGCAAATCGAATGTGCCCTCCATTTGCTAACGCTATATCCAATAAATAATCCAAAGCGTAATTCAAGCTAGGCCACCTGATGTTGCTAGGGAATGGTGGGAGGAGGGGTGGAGGGGAGGAGGGGTGAGCTGACTCCTCCCCCTTTTTGTACCAACAAATGAAATTAAATTGATTTGCATTTTGTGTTTCGAATTATGCAACATTGCAACAAGATGCAAAATAATTGAAATGTTGCAATCCATTCATTTTAACGGCAATTACTTTGAGTGCTCCACTGTATCAAACTCTATAGGCAAAGTGACAAGTGTTGACCTGGTCAAAAACAACTGGCAAAAACATACAGAACACGTTTGCAAAATACGCAAACAAATCAATATTTGAATCGTTTCATAATTGTAACATTTTGTGATTATGCATTCAGTGTAGTCCGTCTAAGCCATGTTATCAATGTTTATTCTACTAATTGAACTGTATTTGTATACTAACTAAATATTTACTAAATATTTAAGTCACTAATTCCGTTAAAAACCTAAACACTTTGGGACTTGGCTTTGACAAATTCCAGAAAAAAATTGAGTAGTCAATAAATTTGTATCAAAAACTATATAATATATATTCTTCTATACTATATATTCCAAATTGTATAAAATGAAATTCAAAACAGAAAAACATTCCACTTATCGATATATTCAACATAACCTAATTTTTGAATTATCGATAAATTTGAAAACAACTAAATTGCTCATAAAATTATTCATTTCTTGCATTCTCAATTACATGATTTATAATGAAAGTCATTTTGATGTTAACTCTTAGTTACTTAGCACTTGATTACATTAACTATTATTGGAGATGGGAGTTGATCGATAACTTGTCATAGTTATATATTTATCCGGTTATATCCATTAGCTGTGATTGCTAATTGATGGATTCGCAATCAGTGGCACTTCATTGCCAAACGAGTCCTTCAATCAGACTAATTATGGCATTTTAAAATACTTGTACAATCCGCAGCAGTCACTCACTCATCCAGTCAACAATAACGCATTTCCCTTCACACTCCATGTACTCCCCCTCCCCTTCTCTCTCTTACTCTCTCTGCTGAACCACGCCCACTTCAAACCAATCCATTTTTCACTCGGTCGCTTAATGAGCCGATGTTGCAATGAGTCTAAAATCTGGGAATTGAGCTGCTGGCAACAGCAGCAACATCTAAAGAATCAATTAGCATTTCGCGCTCTGATTTTTCATCTTCCTTACACACTATATCTTGCCCTTTCTTTCAGCCATTTCATTGGCACTCTTTTAATGAATTTTACTTTTCATTTCAAGGTCAGAGTTCACACTTCATAGTTTTTCACTTTCCAAATGTGTGCACTTAATTATACAGCTTGTTAGTGGCACAAAAATTAAAAAGAAAACTACTTTGGATAGACTTCGTTTAGGGGAAGCGACTGCAAAAGACCCTGTAGTTTAACTTACATTTAATTATGTTAATTAATTTAGATGAGTAGATATTTTAGTAGTAGGCTTAGAAGAATGTTGTTTTAAAAGTTAATGTGCAGCCCACTTTATTGACAGCTATAGTTATCAGATTCTTAACATATATAGTCAGGATTTATAATACAAAGCATATACACCTACATTTAGTGAATTAGTTTGACATATCTTAAAAGTTGTCTATAAATACTGATTTTTTAACGATTATATTACGGCCACTATAACATATAGTTATCTGCTCATCTACCATATAGTATTATATATATAACGTCTAAGTTTGGTTGAGATATCTCAAATGGTGCTCAAGTTTTAGCTTTATGTAAACAGGTGTATACAATTTGTAACACTATAGTAGCTCTTACAGTCTCTGTTCCGTACATTGCTATATCGACTTAGCTGTTGATCAAATATATACGTAATATAAGCGCTCCACCATGCCTACTACTGCCCCACAAACCTTAAACACCCACGCACTTTTCCATTACGAGAACTTAAAACTGAAAAGCGGGAAAACTGAAAAGCTGAGAATGAAGCAGCACAGCCACAGCTGGTAGCCAAAAATATTTTTATATATATGTATATATATAGATATATATAACGCTTTCGCTGCTTTCATTTTTGGCACAGTTTTGTGCCCAAGGCTAACAGATGCCCACCCGGAGAAGAGAGAGAAGGAGTTGAAGAAAAATTCAAAAAAAAAGTAGTAGAAAGAGATAGGAATAGAAAGGCAGAATATGAGAGCGATAGAGATGAGAGCGAGAGAGAGAGAAAGAGAGAGAGTAAGGGTAGCGTGAAAAGTTTTGAAAAGGTGAATAGAGTAAAATTGTGAGAGCTGCAACTGTTGTCTGACTAACATGTTGCGCTCGGCAGTGAGTGGGAGAGAGCAGTGGAAAGGGGAGAGCAAGAGTTAAATCCAACTTTTGTGATGTGTCAAGCACGTGTGGCATGTGGCATGTGGCAAAGAGGCACTCAAGCATATGCCACATTGCTGCAAACAGCACCCAAAAAGTTTGAGCTACAGTTTAGCACTTTTCAGCTGAAGCCCAAAGTTAACGCATCCGTTTTTACCTGTTCGCAGTTCCCATTTACGCTTTCGTCTACAATTCGCATTTTCAATCTAAGCGCGAACTAGGATGTGTTTTTTTGGTAAGGTGATTTAGCTACCTTCAAACAGCGTTGCTAGATCAGCAGCGTGTGCTTAAAGCACGCTTTGAGTATGCAAGCGATCTGGTAGCACTGCTGCTTGTTAAGTTGGCTGCGCTAAATTATCTTGTTAATTGATTTTTATCTAACATAAAGGTTAAGCAACGGTTAATTCCTGGGATTCTGATATAATTCGTGAAGTTTTCACGCTAAATTTTATTGAAAATATCTCAATGCATTTTAAAAGCAGAAAAAACGTCCCCATTTATTTTGTTCATACCTAAATTGGTTTATAACTTGACTTGAAACTACTTGTTTCCAATGTCTTATTACCAAAATCAACTTCTCCAATTAGGGAACATTTGAAGTGCCATGACAACACGTAAAACTTTTAAAAATAACTCTAGAATAAGCTTAAAATCTTTTGTTAATTTTGCGTTGCAAAATAAACTATTTGCTGGTTAGAGTTTTTGGCTAAATTGCAATTAAATGGGGTACCGAGCTAAGAATAGAGTCAACAAAAAAACAACGCTGCAAAGTATGCAACAACTTTTGCACAAAATTAAAAGAGTTTCGAGTTTCAGCAAATTTTCAGCAGGAAAACGCAACGTATTTTAATTGTGTGCTAAACAAATTTTGTGTTCCATAGCCAAAAATAAATCCAAAAAATCAAAAAACCAAAAAAACCAAAAAAGACAAACCAAATAAACGGAAAACAACCCAACGTTCTTGTTTGAAAGCATCAATTAAAGCAACACGATCCCAACGCAATGTCTGGCAACGCCACTGACAACAATGGCGCTGCAGGTGCAAGCGGCAGCCATGGCCCCACACAGCCACCGCCACAGTACATAATCACAACGCCCAGCGAAGTCGATGCCGATGAGGTGCGCTCCATGGCTGACCTAGAGCTAAGCTCCCCCGGCGATGACAGTGTGTTTGGTTCCATCTCCGAGCAGCAACAGTTGCTGCAACAGCAGCAACAGCAACAGACACGTCACTCCCACACACAAAAGTACAGTCAAACATCGAGTACAAGCACGAGCAGCACAAGCAGCAAACTAGCAACACGCTCCTATTCCGTGACAAGCAGCAGCAGCAGCAGCGGTGTAGCAGCAGCAACTGCACCGGCAGCAGCTCAAATTGGTACCACAGCAACCACATGCATTGCACAGCAACAGCAAAAGATCATGTCAAGCAGTACACGAAGTCAAAGTCTTCAATCGAGTGCGATTGTTAGTGAACAGAGTGGACACATGTTGAGCACGGCAGCTGCTTTGGCACAGCAACTGAAAGCTCAATCATCGACATCGATTATAACCAGTGAGCAGCGTAGCAGCACCAGCAGCAGCAGCACCACCCGTTATATGACATCAAGTACACAGCAACAGCAGCAGCTGCAACAGGGTGTTACAACTAGTACATCCACTGGCAGTGGCAAATCGAAATTTCAAAGTTTCTTGCAACAGCCGGAGGCACATTCAGGCTATTTAACGGCACATCAGAAGCATGTACGGCAATTTGTGCGCTCAACATCGGCACATTCGGAGGCAGCGGCCAGCATGACACCGGTTAGCGGTGCCAGACCGGAGAAATGCATACGCAGTGCATCGACACAAATTGATGATGTTACCGCTTGCAGCGGTGATGCCACCTTGGTTGAGGGCGGCTTGCAAATATCCTCAATGTCCAAGTTGGGCTTGCAGCAATCCTCATCCATTCTCATATCCAAATCGGCTGAAACTATTGAGATGAAAAGCAGTTCGACTACATCCGCTGGCATGCGTACCCAGTTGACACTTAGCGGTGGCTTTCTGGCACCACCAAATCGTAAAATTACCATATTGAGTCCCATTCATGCACCGCCGGGACTTCACGACATGCTCAAGCGTGCTGGCAGATCACCGTTATCGCCGCGCATCAGTTTTCCGGGCAGCGAAGCGGATCTCTTTGGGTGAGTCACACAATTTTCCATCTCAGTAATAAAATTGGGAATTATTTAGCAACAAGTTTAAGCTTAAATACGATAGTATATAACTCCTGTAGACCTAAGCCTTTAAAAAAATATCTATGGAAAAATGTACTTAGAGAGGAGTAAGGAGTAAAGGAGCAAAGTCGGCTCGATTACCCTTCCCTTTCTTACTTGAGAACTAACTTTATAATACAGTAAACTATTTAGTTTGAGCGATTTCTATCAAATTTCCACAGAATTTATTTATACAAATACTTAAAATTCTGACCTATATTCTTCGAACTTTAAATTATTTTGCTACTACATAAAGATATATATGTAGTATATCAAAAGTATTTGTTAGCAAATAAACTGTTTGGCTTTTAGACCCCGTACTCTTAACAAGAGTAGAGGGGTCTATTAGGTTTGTCAGAAGCGAAATATGCGTATATTCTTGATCAGCATCAACAGCCGAGAAGATATACCAATGTTCGTCTGTCCGTCCGTCCTTCCGTTCGTCCGTCCTATTTTCACATCGCGATAACTTAAAAACGAATAAAGCAAGAGAGACCAAATTTACACATTATGTGTATAGTACTATTGCAACTATCCTTAGCCAGTTTTGGTCCGGATCGGTAAACTATAGCCTCCCATAAAACTAATCGTTCGAAGATTGGTGTTTTGTTTGAAGAC
This sequence comes from Drosophila cardini, assembly GCA_018903735.1. NCBI lineage: Eukaryota > Metazoa > Arthropoda > Insecta > Diptera > Drosophilidae > Drosophila > Drosophila cardini. The sequence continues at coordinate 4,320,151 of JAEIGM010000008.1, read as the reverse complement.
ATGTAATTTTAGTTGAGCGATTGCAACCAAACTAACACATTATGTGTATGGTACCATTATAACTATACTCACCAAATTTGATACGGATCGGACAACTGTAGCTTATAGCTCCCATAGTACAAATCTGTCGAAGATTGGTGATTTGTATGGAAAAACGCGCATTAGAATGAGTACAGGGTCTTTTACAGTCGGCCTACTCGACTTTAGCCCTTCTTACTTGTTTGAATCAAGTTATTCACATCAAACTGATTGTATGTGTTGACTCGGAAATGAGTACAGGGTATTCTATAGTCGACTCGTGTATACTATAAGTCATTTTTGAAAGCTAGGAAAATAGCTCCAAATGTTTTCTTTATAAAACATGTAATGAATTCAAGGCAAAGTCAACTATTTATTTATTTCCACAACATATAATTCAACCCAAATTTTAGTTTAGGAAAACTTATAAGCCTTCAGCTGCTGCTTATGGACCTTATCTAAAATTAATTGTAAATTATTAATTCATAATCCGGTTTTCGCTTAGAAACTTTACCCAAAATGGAAACGATTTTTATTAAAAATAAAGTTTCTCATAACTGAAAATATTTCATTCAAAACTAAACAACTTTCTTAACATGAGAAGCCATTTCCTAGACTGAATTATCCAATTTCTCTATTCATAAAACTACTAGAAATTTAATCGTATCCGATATCAAATTTAGCAAATTATTGTTTAAAATTTCTATGTTGATTTATGAATAAAACAATTCATTAGTTTTGACATGAAATCGCTTAACAAACTGGCAATGTTTGTGTACGCAACGAGGAACAACAAAATGAAGTGGAAGAAGAGGAGGTGGAGGGGTGTAGAAGGAGGAGGGGAAGGGAGAGGAGAAGTACAGGACATTGAGGCAAAAGCAACAAGGAGCAAAGACAATCTTTTGATTAACAACATTGTGTAGATGTGCTCAGTCTTTTTGTGCCTACAGCTAATGAGCTTGTTTATATCCGTATTCATGTCCTTGTCAGTGTACATGTCTATGCTTGTCTTCTTCTCGTTTTTGTTGTTGTTGTTGCTTTTGCTGTTCGTGTCCGTGTCAGCATCTGCGTTTGTAATTGTGTCCGGAATTTGCCTGCAAAATGTGCTCATCTTATTGTTAATTGTTGTTTGTATTATTTTGTTTTTCTTTTGGGTCTGTGGCACAAATCGCGCATACGCTCCGTGTGTCACTCGCAGTTCGACAGTTGCCAGTTGTCATCGCCGCTACAACGACCTCACGGTCCATCTTTCTCTCTCTTTATCTTTCTTTCTCTCTCTCTCTCTCTCTCTCTCTCCCTTTCTCTTTCATGTCGGCCGTTGTCAAAATGCCAAAATTCTTTGTCATTGTCGTATAATTAAATTTAAATGTTTTCGTTTTGCGAGGCCTGGCAACGACAGCAACAACTGAGAGATAAGGTTAGACAGAGAGAGGAAGTTAGTGAAATAGAGAGGAATAGCCTAAGCATTGGTAAACAGAGAGAGATAGAGAGAGAGAGAGAGAGAGAGTGAGGTGCCGATAGTGAGGCAGCGGCATGTATCTATATTAATAATAGCAGGCAGTCTGTTAAATTTTTAATGAATCAGTCACAACAACAACAACAACAACTAGAACAGGAACTTTATTTCGCCTGAGCACGTTAACAATTATTGAAATTATCCTGTAGGACCCTGACGACAGTCTATCTGATAAATGCTTGAACTTATCATAATTGAGAAGCCAAAATTAAAAATAAAAGTGGGCAGCAAATAAAAGGGTCGTTAGTGATACATATGTGTGAAACACGACTAGCAAATACCCTGCAGTTGCTATTAAAAATACTTTCAATTATCAAATTGTTTTTATAGCCAGAAACGGCTAGAAAAACGTCATAAAAAACATTGCTGATTAATTTATTTCACTAAACTAACTGAAATTTAGGTACAACAACGGTTTCTTACACTAAATCGGCATATTGGAGAAATCTAGTAAAATATAGTCTTGAAAAAAAAACAGTAAATTAAACAATAAACTTTAATATAAACTAAGTTTACACTTAGCTATGTCTGGGAATATTATGTATTCATAAAGTGTTTGAAAAGGGTTTAAGCTGGCAAACCAACCCATTGCTTTGAAACACTATAACAGGGTACAAACAGCTACATAATTATACATTACAGCATATTTAATAAAAACCATAATTATGCATAATTCAGCCCCCTGCCATTTTTCCAGGGTATTAAGAAGGGGGCAAATTGTGCAATCGATTCAATCGAATGGAAATGTGAGTGAATGCAAATCGACTAACAATTTGAAATGCAAGTCAATGCGAAGCTCTTAAATTATAAACCCGCATAATTATATAAATTAAACAGTTTCCAACACTTGTCAGCTTTAAATCGATCTCATTTAGTTTCAGGCACTAAGCCCAACAAAAACAACAAAAACCGCATAATTTACAATTCGCGTGTTTGCGCAATTTTATTTTGCATTTCACTTTTGATTTTCTTGTTAATGCACAAATTAATACCTACTTTAATGAGTATAAAACGTGCGCTTATATTTAACACATGTATTTAAGCACTTTTACCATTAACAAAAGTTATTTTTGGCACACCAATGATTTTTATACAATTTTAATGGTTTTTTTTCATGGGAACTATAGTATATAACGAACTGCGTTAATCAGATATAAATAATTTAATTTTATAGTAAAAATGTTAACACAATTTCCAGTTAAGATTTTCACAAGTTTTTTGAAAGTAATATGTTTTAAGCTGAAAGAAAAATCAGTTAATAATTTCCATTAAATTAATTACAAATAAAATTTGAATTAAATTTAAATTAAACTAGTAAGAAAGGCTACAGCCAAACGAGCCGACTGTAAAGGACCCATTCTAATAAGCGTTTTCCCATACAAATCACCATTTTTCGACAGATTTGTCCTATGGGAGCTATAGGCTATAGTTGTCCGATCCGTTTGAAACTTGGTGAAGTTAGTTTTATTGGTACTATACACATAATGTGTAAGTTTGGTTGCCGTCCCTCAACTAAAACTATATGTCTTCATACAAATTACAAGTTTTTGACCGATTCATCCTATGGGAGCTATAAGCTATAATTGTCCGATCCGGATCAAAGTTGGTAAGGGTAGTTATAATTGTATCATACACATAAAGTGTGAATTTGGTTCCGATATCTCTAGTCGTTTTCAAGTAATGTTAATGTGAAAATCGTTTTTCACAATTTGCTGGGGCGGTAAGGGGCGTGAAAAAAATTTTAAATATACTTAATCTGCCTGACATATATACGCACTTTCATTCCAAATTTGGTAGCTTTAGCCCTTGTAGTTCAGAAGATCTAGGTCTTCATTCGGACGGACAGACAGACGGACAGACGGACATCGCTATATCGACTCGGCTGTTGATGTTGATGAAGAATATATATACTTTTTGGGGTCGGCCACGCCTTCTTCTGTCTGCTACGCACATTTCGCTTCTGACAAACCTAATAGACCCCTCTACTCTTTTTTAGGGTACAGGGCTTAAACAAATGGTGACTAAAATTCAAGTGAAAAGTCCGTAATGCGGAATTCCGTGTTAAAACCGACAGTTTTTTTATGGAAAATATTTCAATAGTACCATAAACCATTATTTAATAAATCCCGACTTTTTCCTGTTAATTGTTAACTTCAGGAAAAAATCCACAAATTCTACAATTTGTCAGCCTAAAATTTTTTTCCAGTGTATGCTTATTAAATGTCACTGTTTAAAAGCAAAAAGTTGAACTGCTTTCACTGTGGCGAACTAAATACTTGTACAAGATAAATGACAACTTGTTTTTCATATTAATTGACTGTCGAAACTTTTCAACAGCAGAACTAACTGTCGATTCGTGTCGCTTAGCAGTCTGGCAACCCCAGGCGGCCATCTTCTCCCAGCTTCCCATGCTTTTGTTTATAGCCGAAGGGACGATAAACAATTAACAAAATAATCAGATGCATCAAAAGCGACAAGTGCACATGTTAATCAATTATAAACTGAACATAACCTAAATAAAATCATCCCTACGTGCATTTTGACAACCCTTTTGTGGGGGTGCAACAAGCACACACACACACACACACACATGCTGCACTGTGGTCAAAAAGACTATATTTGTACATAAATGAAGTCACTTTTATGCCTAGTATCAAATCTTCAAGATTTTTCCATAAATCATGCAGTTTTTACCATAGTACAGCGTCATTGTTAAAGAGCATGTTTGCTCTTAACTATGCGGTTAGCTTTAAATTGTTGTTGTTGCTGTTCTCTCAACGCTCAGAGGGATGTGAGGGGAGACGGGAGCTAACCACTCGACAAAAACACTAACGCTCCTCTGCAGAGTGGGGGGAAAGAGAGTGGGGAGTTGTGTGGAGGGTAGAGGGTGGAGGGTGGAGGGCTTAGGATGTATGGAGTAGGGTCCTCTGATAGCATAACTCTCGGAATGTGCATAAATCTCTTAAAGCCAAGGGCTCAACTTTTGCGCTTTATGTATGCGTGACTTATGTTTACAGTTTATTTATTATTTAAAATATAAGAGAACAAATGGGTCGAGCAATGCGCCTCCATCGACCAAAAACAAAGATAAAAAATTATTTGTATAGCCCGAAAGAGACGGCTGCAGAGTGTGAGACAGGGAGAGAGAGAGAGAGAGAGATGGGAACAGAACTTTACCTCGGGGACTATGAAAGCCTTGGGGACAAGCTCGACTTTCACTTTGACTTGGACTCCATTTATATGTGTCCAAATATTTTTCAATACTTTGTTTCACTTACACGTGCCCTCTCTCAATCTCTCTCTCTCTCTCTTTCTCGCTCTTCCTTTCTCTGTCTCTTTCTTACTGTCACTCAGTGTGCTTTGGTTGCTCAAAGGGAACGCAAGTCTAATGCTAAATTAAACTGAGCAGCTGAAGGCGTTTTGGGAGCCCGATTAGAGGCCAAGCGGAAGCAGCGACCTCCAACTACCCCATCTCCTGCCACTCTCCTCCCCCTCTCTTAGCCAAACTGTAGAAGATCCAATGACAAACAGACCAAATGAAACCCGCAGACAACAACAAACAAGAAAAAGAAAGAAGGAGAAACAAAAAAACAAAGGAATAAACACAAAATGTGACACAAAACTGAAGATATGCGGGCAGAAGGCGGCCTAATGTTCCTGTTGGTCGAGTACTCGGGAAAACCCTTTCAAGACTTTGCAAAGAAAAAACAACAAATTTGAAACCTTTAGTCGACAGACTGACTGTTAGATACCCGTTAATGTGTTACAATTTAGTACATTAAGCTAACAATCTCACTTCAAAAGTTATAGCCTTATGGCTTTCAACAACTTAAAACAGCCATAACTTGGGCGTTTCACATACAGGGTGGCACAAGTAGTGTTTGCAACTTAAACAACTGATTTTCTTTATGAATGACAACTCCACAATAGCTAATTTTAAGTTAGTATTTAAGTTAAAGGTATGAAATTGGAGAAATATAAAAAATTATTGCTACTTTGAAAGCTGATACAAGCCTCGAACCCTTAAAGGTCTTTTCCGAGGTGTGTGTATTAAGTGTAGCCTTAAATTCCCGATATTTTATGCTGCAAACTGATATAACTTTAGCTAACCATAGTAAATACCAGATTTATTGGTTTAAACAGACCGGCAGACAACATACCCAATGCACTGCCTTATAACGGGTGCTAAAAACCAAATAAAAGTTCAAAAAAAGAAGAGAAGGAGATGAAAATACTTGTTCACATGCCGACGCAGTGCGCGTGCCTTTGTGTTTGCATATTAAATTCGCGTTGCATACTTTTTTGGGCGATAATGAAGGCATTTTTGCCCGAATGACTTTGGCATTGGAGTCGCTTTGTAGCTGGAATGAAACTGGGGAGAATGAGGGAATAAAAATGGGAATGGAAAATGGTCTCAAGGTGCCAGCAAAAGCTGTGAAAAAGGTTCCCACAAGTATGTGTGTATGTATGTGTGTGTGTGTGTGTGTGTGTTTGTGTGTGTTTGTGTGTATATTGTGTATTTGTCGCCTCAATTAACTGACTGAAAGAGACACTTCCCCTTTTGGCCATTAAACGGATATCTCTAATAAAACATAGAACTTCGTTTGTACAACAATAAATAACGTCTGTAGTTAAACATTTCGGGGCCCCTTCATCTGGTGTATATACTATATATATGTTATGCAAACATTGCAAAATCCTTAAACAGCAGAGAAAACCGAAAAAGGAAATGAACGATTTGTGTAAAGAAAAAAAGCTAAATAAATTTTCATTTGCGTGGGACGAAGATTAAATCTAATTGCGGACTAAATAAATTTATGACTCGAATGGCAGTTTATACAGTTATATAGAGTATGTATTTATGCCAATGTGCACAAAGCATAATGAAGCCAAATAGATACCGTAAGAACTTTAAAAGATCTGCTAAAGTTTTAAAAAAAATAATAATCATTTTTTTAAATAGTAAATTGTTTTTTAGTTTCCTTTGAAAAAAAAAGTAACTAAACTCAAGAACTAATTCTAGAATTAAGTTTGTTTTATTAAATCTTATTTGACATCAAAATTTAAATAAAATATAGTATAGTTATTATTTTAAAAATATAAACCAAATTAATTTCCATTAAAATGAAAAGGTTTTTATTATTTTTTTAAAAGTTGTCTGAAAAGTACCGAGCTATCGGTCAATAATTTTGTTAAATTTAGCTTTTGATTTAAAATATGTATTAAATTAAGGAATGGTTTTTGTAGAACTCCCATTAAAGTGTCTTGACATATTACTCATTTTGTCTTCTTTTAATGTTTTACATATTAAATTATATTAAAAATTGTTGCTCCCAATAAAAATGATTAAATTAACGAAAGGTTTTCAAGGCAAAATAGTTATATTTCTATGTTGTCTAACTGATAGATAAACTGATTATAATTAAATACTAAGAACACTACTTTTCAGACTAAAAAGTTAGTTCAAAAAACTAGATTAGAAGCCAACAAAACTATATGAAGACTATTAAATATTTAAAAAAAAAAAATTTTAAGCGCGAAAAACAATATTAAACTATACCTTCATATACAATAAATCATCAGAATTAATATAGTAACTAAGTACTTAATTAGTACAATTAACAGACTAAAAGGATTAATAATAATTGACATCGAATAAATCCTAATTCCTTTGAGAAGTCATGAGTTCTTCTTCCATTTCAGAGACCTGCAATATTTAATATGCATGCATTTCCCTTTTCAACTAATTAAGAACATTAAATTGGCAATTTAATCGATTTCTTAACCCCCCTTAACCTTAACATTAACCCCTAGAAACGAATAGATTATAAATATATATTTTTTTCGTATTTCTATGGGGACTATTGTGCAAGTGCAACCAGAGGTTATGGTAAAAATTTCATGAGCAGTGTAAAGATAATTAATTTAATTAAATGCCGAGTTATTGCGAAATGTCAAGTGTGAAAGAAAAGCTTCTAATAAAATTTTAATTAACACTAATTACAAAAGTTATGCTCGAATGAGTTTTACATTAGACTTGCTTACTTAAGCTCTTGCAATTACTTGTATTTCTAGTTTTGGCTGATGCTGATCAAGAAAATGATTCATTTGTGGCAGCGTCGATGTCTTTTCTTACTTACCTTCCCCATTTGATTTACCTTATCGCGAGTTCTTGGTGGAAAAACTTACAAATGGAAAACCCTCAATGTATTCATAGAATTTTCACTTGTTTTTTCAAGTGAAAAATCGTAAAAAGTAAAGTTTTCCACACTCAACAGCAATGCGTTTTGGCATCCATCAGAAAGTCTTAACAAATCCATTAAGGTATTATTAACATTGATTAAAATAACTTTACTTATTGTTAGAACTTTTCAAGTTTTGCAGCAATTATAAGTTTGTGCAAGAAATTATTTAAGTTAAAGACGGTTTATCTGCTTAATAAACAAGCTAAAGAACATAATAAATCGCATTTAAATTATGCAACGTCATCAGAATGCAAAAATGCGAGGAGAGGAGAGAAGAGGAGATGAAAGGAGAGCAGAGTAGAGCAGAGGAGAGGAGAGAAAAGAGGCGTGTTAATTGGTTTGAAAACGCAAAACAGTTAATTAGCACGTAATGCAATATAAGTGCGTAAGAACAAGAATACATATAAAAGTAGTGGGCGGAATAGGGGCGGGGGAAAAGTGTTTAATATTAAGCATACGCCACGTGTCACAGCTGCAAAATGTTTTTGTGCGCGAATGCAGCCGAATCGACAGACTTGATAAGGATAAGCAGATGGTATAATCTCAGCAAATATATAAGTAAGACAGAGAGAGAGAGAGAGAGAGACAGAGAGAGAGAAAGATAGAGAGCACAGGCGAAACAGGTGCGTCAAGTCAAACAGCATTAAGAGAGCCAAGAGCGGCAGTGCTTCCTGGCTTGTTGCAGTCGGAAAGCCGTTAGCGCTTAAGGCTAAGCAGCCACAAAGTATGCTACGTTTCTGCAACAAACTGACAGACAAACAGACAGCCAAAAAAAAAACCTTCAATAAAGTCAAAGAGCACAAACACACACACAAAGTAAAAAGAAAAACTGCTGAAAAGGCGGGAATTAAATAAAAAAGTATAAAAACCAGTGCGATTTTATAGCTATAAAAAAAAGAGCTGAAGGCAGAAAAAAATGCCTTTACATACTGTCTACAAGAGCTAAGCAAACTGATTATTCGCTGAAAATTGTTTGTAGTTTTCGAAGAAAAAAAGGCTAGAATTTAGAGTGGCATATTAAGAAAAACCGCTGGAAAAACTTATTTTGTAGAGAGCCGTCTAAGACAGAAACTTAGTTAAATGTTTAATTAACAACACACACACACACACATACGCACACACGGCAAAAGCATAGTTTCCGTTAAATATTATCCACTTCAACAAGGAGCTAAAACACGCTAGCAGCTTTAGGCCAAAAAGCTGCAGAGCTTTCAAGCTTTTGCAGTGCTTTTAAGCTTTAAGTTTTCTATCGGCTAGTAAAGACACACGAATGAGCTTTCAGGGGGATATAGTGAAAGCTTGACAAGCTTTAAAAAGCTTTGCTGGCTTGCCGCATAGCCACTGAGCTTTCTGTTGCTGCGGGTCAGGAATTTAATGGGAAGCTCACCCACAAATGGCATTAGCGTGCTCCAAATGCGATTCAACTGAAATTTAATAATGGAAATGGCATTTAATTGAAATTAAATGATGAAATATGTGAAAGAGAATGAAAAAGTGTATAATTGAATGTGGAATAGAAGCGAATTTAATAGAAGACAGAAATGATGGAAATATGGAAAAGGATTTGAGAAGTTTGCTTGCGATTGAAGAGCAAAAAAATAAATAAAAAAGGGAATAAACAAAGGGCGAAATAAGCAAATAAGAGAAGTACTTGGGATATAAGAGGAAAAGGAAATAAAAAAATATATTTTTAGTTAAGTGTGCTAGAAAAATATAGCTATGGAATTCAAAGGCATAGAATTTGATAAAATATTGATTTGATTTTGATAAGTGAAGAGCTTGAAGAAGAAGATAGAAAATCGGTAAAAGAACATATGACTTTTTAGATAGTCATGAAAAGGATGGGAAAAAAAGTATTTAAAGTATGTGTTAAGAAATTTAAGATTTGTTTAGGAAAGCTTTGTTGTTTTAAACAAAACCTGTCAACTGTCGATTGAAAACATGTTTTCTAGACTACTTACCTTCAAGTGAACACCTATTTGAACGAAAACTTGCCTTTTGACTCGCCTCCGACTTCAGTGTTTTAAGTTCCTGAACAAAGCGCTCTTCATATATTAAATCTAAGCAACAAAAAAAAAAAAAAAAAAAAAAAAAAAAAAAAAAAAAAAATTCTTAAAAATAGTTGAATTACGATAAATAAAAATCAGGTTTATGCGTTAAAAAAGTGGTACCCAAATAAAGGCTCTCTTTAATACATGCGTCAAGTTTTAAGGCTTTAAATAAATATGTTTTTTTTTTAATTAAATAAATAAAAAGATTTTATATTTTAACATAAATATTTTATGAAGAACTTGATAACTTAAATATTTCTGTGAATAGACCATACCTCAATTAAATATTCCATTACTCTAAAAACATGAGCGACACCATAATTTTAACACCATTACGGACTGACTTTTGTCTTGAAAACACAAAAAAAATAAATTCAAAACATTTAAAATTAATATTTTAAAGTGATTTCAACAAAAAAGACCATACACGAAACAAATATTTGTCTTAAATTTCAATAAATCTCTTCTTCTTACATTTTTAACTATTTCTTCTTGAAATGAAGAAGACAGAGAGTTTAATTATTTAACATAAACAACTTTAGTTAATTAATTAAATAATAACTTAAGCTTAAATATTAAGCAGTAAAATATTCTTAGACTAATTGTGCTGCCCAAACTGTGGCAATTTTTAAATCCACTTTAAAACTAAGCCAGATCTTTGATTGGATATTGGGGTCTTATCGTACTTTAAGCACTGCCAATGCATTAACTTGACTAATTTATATATAACTTTCTTTACTTTCTCTTTACAGGTAAGTCAATGATGAGGCTAAAATCATTTCCTTGTTCGCTACTCCACCCCATTGTCTTTTTTGCGGTAAGCTGTCAAATGAGTAGAAACAAATTTTTTATCAAATTACATGGCAAGAAGATAGAAATTTTTGTTCATTTCTTTAGGCTTTTTTTTTTTGCCTTTTTTTGGCTAAAAGCATCGTGGACTTTTGCGGTCTAATGGACCATCGTGTTCGGGCCCTGATGGTTGTCCATTATACATAAATAACAATCAATAAGCCAACTTAGTGCGAGTGAATTTTTAATATGTTGCGTATACGCAACTGGTTGTCGATCGAATGGGGGGGGGCGGGGGGGTCGAAGGGAGTTGAACAGGGGGCATGGCCGTGCTGTGGGGCAACCGGAAAAACAATCTGCAACACGTTCAACCTTGGCATTTTTTTTCGTCCATTTCTTTTTTTTTTTTCTCTTCTGTGATTAACTTTGGGAAGCTGCAGCTGCTTGTTGACTTGCCACGCCCAACCGCCGGCAGTGCAGCACGCCCTCTCTCACCGCTAGCACCGGTTGAACATGGCCAACAGCGCTAGCTGCCCCAAAGCTGCAACTTATTTGTTATCAAGTGCAACAGCACAAAGAAAAAAAAAAATTAAAAAATAATAAAAAAAAAAGAGGGAAAAAAATTTACTTTAAAGCGAATGCAATTTGTTGCCTCGCAGGGAAACTGCAGCAGAGTGTACTCCCTTGCTCTGACTGTGTGTATATGGCGCACAGAGAGAGAGAGAGAGAGAGAGAGGGAGGGAAGAGTGAGTGAGAGAGAGCGGCAGACAAACACACAGCGGGCAGGCAAATCTCAAACGAAAACAGAGTTCAAAGCGCAGGAAATTGAAAGCATTAAAATATGTGAAAGATGAGATGGAATTGAGTTGGCACAACTGCAATGACCTACAAGATACCCTGTAAAATAAATTTAGCTTTTAATAGCCGGGTAAATCAACAAACTATTGTTATACCCAAGTTGTCTTCATTCAAGTTGATAAACAACAGCATACCCTATTGAATGTACATATCCTATGCTGCCTCAATTTCTATGAAGCTTTATAGCGTAAAATTAGTTAAATGAATTTTCGTTTGTACTTTAAGAATTTGACAAGGTATTTGCAAGTTTTCCATTAGCAAAAGTTAGGGAAATTAAATTGTTAAACCTTTTGAATGGAATTCTTGACCGTTTGGTTAGAACTGAAATTCTGTTACGACGAATTGTATTATAAATATAATGTTAATGATGATGATAATGATGATGATAATGATAATGATGATGATAATGATAATGATAATGATGATGATAATGATAATGATAATGATAATGATGATGATGATGATAATGATGATGATGATGATAATGATAATGATAATGATAATGATAATGATAATGATAATGATAATAATAATGATAATGATAATAATAATAATAATAATAATAATAATAATAATAATAATAATAATAATAATAATAATAATAATAATAATAATAATAATAATAATAATAATAATAATAATAATAATAATAATAATAATAATAATAATAATAATAATAAATATAATAATAGTAATAATAATAACAATATTAAAATTGAAAATTTAAAAAATTTTAATAATAATTACAGAATGGCACAATAAATAAAAAGAGTATCTTTCCTAAAATCAATGAGAAGTATCTGAAGCATGAAATGTATCTGATGACTGAAGTTCTGTTAACAAACGTTAGAAAAATCTGCCACTAACAACAGTTGAAAGAGCAACTAGCCTGCATGTGATGTGTTGCTCTCGTTGCAATACTCGATGTTGTTGCCTGTTGTAGTTGTTGTAGGTGTACAACAGCAGTATCTATATCTACGTATAGGTATATCTGTATCTACGTCTATGTGTCTATGTATCTATAAAGCGAATGCCTCCTGGGTGCCATATTCCATTCATTATTTAGCTGCTGCTCTTTGTTCTTCTAGTTGGTAGTGTTGTTATTGTTGTTCAAGTTGTTGTTTTTTTTTTGCAGTTGTTGTTGTTGTTGTTGTTGTCTGTGGGAGCACAAAGCACAGCTGGAAACGGTAGCAGCAGCAGCAGCATCAGCAGCAAGAAAAGTGAACAATTTTTTAATAAATGCCCCAAGGGAAATCTTTAAGCACTTCAAGTGCCATTTCTATGCAATTTTCGTGTTATCGATAAACCGATTAATTTGCTAAACTAATTAAATGTGCTCGAAGATTTCTGCCCAACTCTTAAGTGCTGTAATTAAGTTTATTAAGAGCAGAATTTCTAATGAAACCAAAGTTTTTACAATGCTAACTGAAACTATCGATAACTAGAAGATACTCTTATCGAATAGTTAAAGTTAAATCGATTAAAATTTTACACAAATTAAGTAAGTTATGTTTGAATAAAGCTATGAACTTCAAATAAATTTAACTATTAGATTGATTAATTGATTTTGAAATGTAAGCGATAAATTAATCGATAAGTTCAAAAATTGCTTTTGATTGAAATTGACATTTTGAAACTTACTTTCAATTCACTTAAGTGAAAAGCTTAATAAGTTTATGTGCTATCGAAATTTGTGATTAGACCCTGTAGTGAGGCAGTTAAAGGGGTATATTAGTTTGTAAAAAAAACCCAATACTTATAAGCTACCCAAATAGATGAATATATACTTAAACTTAGTTTCAAAACATTTACTTTTATTGATGTACAGGGTTTTTCACAGTTTTGCTTACCCGACTTTAACTACAGTAGTTTTCCATCTCGATTATGACTTTTCATAACTCTAAAAGGATAGGGAGTGCACTTTAAACTGTACGTGGTAGAATTTTCCACAGACCAAAGGGATTTTGGGTGTTGATTGTACAGTGCAGGGTCGTATAAACTGTCGGGTGTCGTGTGTGTGATGTCGGTGGTTGGAGCGTTGGTTGCTTGGGTGGTTAAGTGGTTAGGTGCTTGGGTGTCTGCTCATTCTGACAGATCGCGGCCGTTGGGTTTATGCAAATGATGTCAAATAGCAACACAAAACTGGAAAGTGACAAGCTTCGCAGCTAGAAGCCAAAGATGTAAGCGAGAGAAAAAAACGATAAAAAAAAAATGCCATCTGCGACCGGCACTTGAGGTAGGGCCAAAATATTGTAGCATGAGAAGCGAATAGAACGGCAGGCAGTAGGCAGCACTCGCTGCCATCAAAATTAGCCACCAAGGAGCAAATATCAACGCATCCAATTGCTTATTGCTCTCGGTCGGTCGCTTGTTGAGAGTGTTGGCAATTTTCATTTTGGCCAAAAGTGTAGCGTTGACGGATAACTCATGCGACCTGGCGTTGGCTAAGCGAATGGCCTTGAGAAAAACAAGCGTCAGATAATTGCAATACGAGCCCCGCAGCACAACTTTTGCTAAACTCGCGGACAACACGCGGTACACTGAAAAAAAGGAGAAAGAAAAAAACACACAACAACAAAATCAAATTAAATGCGAGCTGCTTTCAAAGTGTACAGCTACACTTAAAAAAAATAATATAGTGTATTTGGCTTAAATAATAAAAGGGTATGTTTAAGCCTGGAAGGAAGTTCGCATTTTATTCCTAAAAACATCTTTTGGGAAACGATTGTAGCTATCGGGACCAAATTTACACATTATGCATATGATACCATTATAACTATCCTCACCAAGTTTGGTCCGGGTCAGACAACTATAGCCTATAGCTCCCATAGAACAAATCGGTCAAACATTTGTGATTTGTATGGAGACATAAAGTTTAAGTTAAGCGATTGCAACCAAACTAACACACTATGTGTATGGTACCATTAGAACTATCCTCACCAAGTTTGATCCAGATCGGACAACTGTGGCCTATAGCTCCCATAGGACAAACCGGTCTAGAATTGGTGATTTGTATGGAGACATAAAGTTTTAGTGAAGCGATTGGAACCAAATTTACACATTATGCATATGATACCATTAAAACTATCCTAACCAAGTTTGGTCCGGATCGGACAAATATAGCCTATAGCTCCCATAGGACAAATCGGTCAAACATTTGTGATTTGTATGGAGACATAAAGTTTTAGTTGAGCGATTGGAACCAAACTAACACATTATGTGTATGGTACCATTAGAACTATCCTCACCAAGTTTGGTACGGATCGGACAACTATAGCCTATAGCTCCCATAGGACAAATCGGTCAAACATTTGTGCTTTGTATGGAGACATAAAGTTTTAGTTAAGCGATTGCAACCAAACTAACACATTATGCGTATGGTACCATTAGAACTATCCTTACCAAGTTTGATCCAGATCGGACAACTATAGCCTATAGCGCTCATGGCACTAGAATGAGTACGGAGTCTTTTACAGTCGGCTCGCTCGACTGTAGCCTATCTTACTTGTTAAAGAGTGCATGTCAAATTCCAAGACCAAAGTCAAAATTTGAACACCTTTTTTGAACAGTGTAGCTGACAGGCTTAGCTAGGTGGGGGCAGGTGCGCGTTGATGTTGTTGGGGTGGGAGTGGAGGTGGCAGTGGGGATGGAGGTGTCACGAGAGGGTCAGAGTGTCGCGCGTTTTCTGTGTAGCATCTTTTTGCGCACTTTTGTGCACGGCATTCTTATTGGATTGCCGAGCAAAAGAAATTTGAAACTTTTGCCAGGCAGCGGCAGTTGATGGACCCCAAGAAACAGGTAGCATCCAAACATTCAGCATCTAGCTGGTAACAGGTAACAGGTAACACACACCTGAGCTTCCCCCACCCCACACTCTAGGGCCAATAACAAAATGCAATCAAGACCCGAAAGCGCCACCTTGCGGGTCACTCTTAATGTCTTTAGGTTACACAGAAAGAGCCGACGGACACTTCCTAACTGTAAATGACAGCAGAGGCAGCATCTTATGGTGGAAATGTGGAAATGTGTGAAAATGGAGAGAAATGACTAAAAGTCCGAAATTTTTAGGAAGTAATCTTGTAATCGAAAATTGGCTTAAGAGATGCCCAATTACACTGTGCAGCCAAGAAATTGTCACGTAATTCGATAGTGTTTGAAAATTTAGTTAAGCTTTTTCTTAACACTGCTTTGCATAGCATACTTCTTGGCGAAATATTTTTAAAGCCAGATTTATAATTTTACAGTTTTTTTATAGCTAGAAAAAATTTAAAAAAATAAATTTACATATATTACAATTGAGAAATTCAATAGAATTTTTTTAAGTTAAGTTGAAAAGTGAGAAAAGAAAAATAAAAATCGTCAAGCTATCAAAATGCAAAAAAAAATTAATTCTAATATTTTGAAAACTCTCCAAAACAAATTACAATCAAAAACGATCGAGAAGTTTTCAATGCGACGTTAATGTTACACAGTGTTGGTCAAGGCAGCGGCAGCAGCAGCTGCAACAGCGACGTCGGCAGCAGCTGCAAGCAACGCTCGTCACTTGACCCAGCTTAGTGAGAGATCCATAACAAATGCAAATTTAACTAAAGCAGAATGGAATTGGTTTAGTGGAGGGGTAGGGGGAGGCGGAGAAGAGGAAGTCAAATGGTGCGATAAGCGAAGTGAGAGCGCAGAAATGCGTAAATGAAGTTTTCAAGTGCAGTGCGCAACAACAACAACAGCAGCAAGAGCCACAACAACTAGAAGAGAGCCAGCGCCAATAAACAATAACAACAAATAACAGTAAGCTTGCTATGATAGTAGCAGCGCTGCGACGCTAACATAAGCAGCGCAGTCAACGGCCTAAGAGCGCGCAGTTGTGTGTTGCTGCGCAAAGAGAGTAAGCGAGCGAGCTAGCGAGCGAGAAAGAGAGCAAGTGACATGACGCTCCATATCGTGCTCCCATACACATTCGCACTCTCTCTCTCTTTTCCTCTCGCACACTTGTGCTGTTGTTGACATTTTTGTCCAGCAAAATGAAAAGCAATTACAACTAAAAAGCAGCAGCCGATAAGAACTAGCAACAATAAGAACAACAAAAACAGCAACTAAAAGAAATTGAAGAGATAAACTAAATTGCAGTCGGCAAATAAATGTAATTTTTTGAGTTATTACTCTCTGCGCATGCAGCCAAGAACAAGAACAACAATAGCAACAAGAATTGAAAGATAATCGCAACAAGAGTAATTACGATAACGATTGCAGCAGCAGCGGCGTTCGCACAAAGCTTTCAACTTCAGCTGAAGAAAATGATGCACAACCTACGCAGCAAAACGTTTGCGTCGCTGTTAGCGTCAGCATCACCGACAGCGACAGCGTCTACTACTATTTTTTGCGCACTTCATTCAGCTTGAGCGGCAGCAGCAGCATCATAGACGACGGCAATGACGACGGCGTCGACGTTGACGTAGCAATAGCGACAGCGACAGCAAAGCGCCGCTCAGTCTCCACACAGCTTCCGTTGGCGTGCTTTGGTGGCTTTGGCTTTGGCGTTGGCTTTGGGCTTTAGCGTTGCTTTTGCTTTTGGCGGCGTGCGTGCGCTCGGTTTGTCAGTCGGTCGGTCGTTCGGTCGGTTCGTCAGTCGGTCGGTTGGTCGCTTGGTGGCGTTCGCTCGCACATTATTCGGTCGACGTCGGTTGCTCTCACACAGCAGCAGCAGCAGCAGCAGCGGCAGCGGCAGCAGCTAGCGTTGGCGTCGCGCGTCGCTGGCTCAGTTTGGGACCAGTGTTGTGCGGTCGCTGCAGCTGTTAGCATCGCGAGAGCGCGCCGCGTCGCTGTCGTGTCTCTCATTCATGTGTGTACGTTGCGTGCGTCTGTGTGTGTGTGCTGTGTGGACAGACAACAAACCGTATATAACGTACAACGCGCTAAAAAGAAACAAATGCAAAAAAATTTATTAATAATAATAATATAGCTGTAAAAAATTGAATGCATTTCACAGCAATTACTTTTTTTTGACAATTTTTTTGTTCTCTTTGAAAAAAGAAAAGTGCTTGGCAGCGCTGCAGGCCGGCGGCTGTCGCAGTAGCAGCAGCATCCAAGAACGCCAAAAAAGAATAAAATAAAATAAAATAAGAGTAAAAAAAAAAAGAAAGAGGCGCACAAAGCAAAACAAAAATTACATAAAACAACAACGGCAACGGCAAAAAGTAAACGACGAGAAACGGCTGTGAACGGGCGGGGGGAGGGGTGAGGGTTAGACAGACCCAAAAAACCGAATCTAAATTAAAATCGTAAATCAACGCAAATCACAGAGAACCAGCAGCAGCGGCAGCAGTGGCAGCAGAGACGAAGGAGTGGGAGGCAGTGACAGAAGGAGAAGAAGTAATAATAATAATAACAACAACGACAACAACAACAACAACAACAGTAGCCGCTTATCAAATGCCGCGACGTCGACGACGCGCACCGCGTGCGTGAATGTGTGTGTGTGTGCGTGTGCGTGCGAGAGTGTTTGTGGTCTCCGCGTCTTAGTCTCTGTGTGTGTGCGTTTGTGTGTTTTCGGTCGTTGTGCATGTGTGCGTGAGTGTGAGGCGAAAATTTTGAACTGGCGGCCAAAGGCGACAACGCCACCGCCGCCGTCGGAGCAGCAGGTGCAGCGCGTCAACGTCAACGTCAGCGTCGCAGCCAAAGTCTAACGGCAGCAGTAACGCCAACAACAACAGCGACAGCAACAACAGCAACAACAACAACAACAGCAAGTGCAACAGCCGCTGCATCCACACAGACACCGACATTTAGAACAAGACATTTGCTCAAAGCAACGGCCAAAGTGAAAAAGAAGAAAAAGTGGAAGCAAATCAGTTTTGTCGATGATACGCTGCAGTCAACGTCGCTGCTAGTGCCCCCCACATCGGCGTCACAGCAACGCAAGCGTTCCACCTGCAGCGCACCGCCGGCGCTAGGTGCAATCGCAACAACTGCGTCCGCTGCCAACGTTCCTCTCTGCATCTCCTGCAATACACGCAACCACTCTCATTCGCAGTCGCAGTCGCGATCACACTCTCACTCTCATACAACGACAGCGGCGCGACGTCTGAGTAAATTCTTAAAGCAAACGGCACAAAAGTCAACTCACAGTGCCAACGATACAGCTGCAACGCCGGCAGCGCAGCGACGCAAATCGTCGACTGCATCGCTGATTGTAGAGACTGCATTGAACGCCGCTGCCGGCCGTTGTGCGGGCAGAGGAGCAGAGAAAGAGGCTGCCACCGTATTAGGCACAGTGGGACGAAACGCTGGAGGACGTACGGGAACTGGTGTGGAGTCTGAAGCGATTGCAAGTCGTCATAGCAGCAGCGCAACAGCGGGCACTGTTACCGAGGACGGCAGCAATAGTAACAGTAACAGTAACAGCAACGCGACAACAACAAACGGAACATCTGCATCGACATCCGCATCGGCATCCGCATCAGCGTCGGCATCCGCATCCGCATCGGCAACAGCAACAACAACATCCACGTGGTGCGGCAGCATCAATTTTCTGGTGTATATGGTCTGCTCATTTTGTTGCTGCTGCTACAATTTTCGTAACTCTCCAACAAGGTTAGTGGGAAAAGAAGTACAAGCAATTTCCGTTCCCCTCCCCCTGCTCCTCCCCACCACCCGCTACCAACCAAACTCTGCTTCCCCTTGCGAAAGCTCAGAGATCCTCAAATTGAGCTTTAATCCTCTTACAGCTGCTTTCGTTGCATTCCTTAAGCACGTTCCATTCCAACTGTTCCCCTACTCCACCTTAGCTTTAAGCTCTTTAAGAACTTATTTAAGTTGAAGGGAGAAATATTTATTATAAATTTATATATTTTGGGGATCTTTTTAAAATTTATAAAACTTGATTTATTATATAAACTAAAATTTATCTAGTGTAATTTAACTTAAAGCTTGCTTATGAAATCTGGAGCTTTCAACTTTCAAACCCATTTAAAGCTATGTATTTTGATTAAATTAATCAATTTATTATAGACTTTTTGTATAACTTGAATTATACTCAACCAAAAATTTGGTTCAGTTGATACAGCTTTACACTAAGGAACTTGAAAACGACTAACGCTAGCGGGACCAAATTTACACATTATGTGTATGGTACCACTAAAACTATCCACTAACACCAGGATTGGTTCGGATCCCATAGCTCCCACTGGGCAAATCGATCGAATATGGGGGATTTGTATAAAGACATGAAGTTTTAGTTGAGCGATCGTAACCAAACTTACACATTTTGTGAATGTCATACCAAATTTGATCCGGATCAGACAGCTATATCATATAGCTCCCATAGAGCAAATCAATTAAAGATAGGTTATATGTACGAAGGGAAGCGCACTAAAATGAGTACGGGGTTTTTTAAACTTTTGTTTAAACTATTCGCTTTCTTCTCAATAGGTGATTGCTCCCTGGGATGATGTTCATCAAAATACTTTTCGCTTTTCGAAATTGAAAGCTTTTTTCGAGTATTTAGGAGCAAAAAATGGAGGTTCCTTAAACGCCATATTGTCGCTCTAGTTACTAAATGTCTTTCTAAAAAATGTTCAACTTTCTAGCGCTGCTAGTGTAGAAGTTGTAACTGTTTAAAAGTAGGAACATTATTTTAAATCGCTCTACAGCTGTTTTTACAACCAACCAAATTTCACAACCAAATTTGTTGCACAGATTTACAGTAAATATTTATACTGAAAGTTAAAATCGATTAAATGCACTCGACAGACTGAATGCACTCAAAGAATTCAAAGTTCTTAGGGGAAACGTGTTGTATATATATATATATATTCGGTGTAAGAAAAAAGTCTTGTAATGTCGAAATTGGAAAAAAGAAAGTCTGAAAAGCGCGATACAACACGTTTATATATATAAATATATATATTTACAATCATTGATTTCGTTCTCTTTCTTTTGATAATATCTGATTTTGTAATCAGCGCAAGACTCAAGCTGACCATTAACCGCAAAAGTACTCCCCTTCCCTCATCCCACTCCACTCTTGGCTACCCCATTCCACGCCCACTTGAATCAGAATCAGCCAAAGATTCGGACAAATGGCCGGAGAGGCTCTCGTTGCTATGAAACTCACTTGGGACTAATTATTAGTTCCATTTCCATCTATCGTTCATCAGTAACCATCTCCTTTGCCTTCATCTCTCTGACATTGAGAGTGCCAACTGTAAAGGGGAGTGGAAGCGAGAGCGAGCATGAGAGAGCCAGCGTGCGAGCAGGAAAAGAATTGTCGTCACATATCGTCAAGTGTCGATGTCGACAGCAGCCGAAAGGAGACGTATATGTGTGTGTGTGTGAATGGGAGGGGTGCAACTGCTGTTCTCGGACTGGCAGGTCAATCAAATGTTTAGGCTCAGATTAGAATGCTTGTAGCTTATGTGAGGTCAAAGTTCAAGGTTGTCGCACACACACACACACACAGGCACACACATTAGCACACATATCCCCATAGCCTCATGCACACACATTGGCAGCTCTTTAATTTACGTTTTGGTTCTGATGTTCTCTTAATTTTTAACTGTTTAACTTGTCAAATGCATTTAAAGCACTAACAAAAACATCGGAAACGGCAACAAACAAATACGTCACAAATTTCAAAAAGCAGTAAAGGTATGAAAAAGAATGAAGGAACCAAAGAAAAAAAAAGCACTTGAAAGCAGCGCCGTTTGCATCGATGCTGCTGCTCTCTCTCTCTCCTTCGTCTTTCGTTTATGTTGCTCTCAGCGCTGCGTTGGCGTCGCTGTTGCTAGCGCTGCCTTCGCTGCCGTCCGTTGTGCCGTTTTCATCGTTTCGTATGCGTGCGTGCGTGCTTGAGTGTATATGTGTGTGTCTGTGTTTGTTGTTGTCTGCAGAGAGGCCGGTCCGGCAGGTGCCGTTACTTATGCGATTGTTTGTTTGATAAGCGCATGCGGCGGCTGCGATCATTGTTATTGTTGTTGTTATTCTTGTTGTTTGCTGTGCTGTTGATAAGAATCGTCGGCACACTTTGTAGCAGCGTTGGCCAAATTACAAATAGAACAACTTTGTTGTTTTTGTTATTGTTTATCGCATGCGATAAATAGAGAAAAAATACAACATAAGATTAGCGTGTTCAAAGCATTCATAAAAATTAATAATAACAATAATAGCAATAATAACTTAAAAGTAAATAAAACATGTGCAACAATTAAACGAAGTAGTGTGTTTGTGTGAGTGATGCCGTTATCAAGTCATTGTCCTTGTGTTAAGCTGCAAGCTTTTTACCGTCGACACCGTGTCTGCCTTTTTGCATTTGAGGTCTGTCCGCTTTGCTCTCTGCTTGTAATTGGATTTCCGCTGTTTACCAAATGTGGGATGACAGAGAGACGTACAGAGCAGAAGAGAGCGAGCGCAGAAGTGGGAGCGAGCGAGAGAGCACTACTTTATGCGGCAGCTGTTTGATAATGAATAATTTCATGCAAGACGACGGCAAGCACGATGCTGCTGCCGACGCAGACGCTTATGTTGACGCTTACGCTGACGTTTACGCTACCGCTTACGCCGCGGCAAAGCAAACCTAAAACGATATTGTCGCATTACAACTTTCAATTTCAATTGCCAAATGCTCTCGCATTGGCATTGCCACCAACACTGGCACAACTCATTATGCTAAAGCACGTTATAAAAGGCTGGGCCACCCAAAAGCGCCACCCACCAAGAACACGCGACAAAAGCTCTCACGCATGGCGCCGCACTCTCTCTCTCTCTTGCACTCACATTTATTTGCTCTCTCTCTTTAAGTGAACGTCTTGCGTCAGCTTCGTGCACTCAATCGTGCGCCTCGTTTTCGTTTCGTTTCGATTCGTTTCGTTACGCTGCTGCTGCCGCTGCTGCCCATATTGTGCTGCTGCTGTTGCTGACTGCTGCCTGCTGTCTGCTGCTGCTGCGCTGGTCTCTGTCTCTGTGAACAACGCGTTCGTTTGTCGTTGCCGTTTCGTTTTCATCATATAACGTACAAGCAACTTCGCTCGTGCGGCAGTTCGTGTGGCTTTTCTTCTGCAAAAAAAATTTGTATTTTGTTTAAAAACAGTCAAAATTATTTATAATAAACATCTGCTAATGCATATTAAATTTTGTAATTAACATTATGCACTAAAAGCTCTCAATTCATTCGCTTAACGCGCGCGCCTTTTTTTCTTGTTCTTGTTTGAAAAAATTGAAATTTTTTTTTAATTGTTTGTGCGTGATAAATTGTGTGCCGTTAAGAAAGGAAAAGAAGCCGGAGGAGTAGGAGGAGGAGGAAAAGAAGGCGAAGAACGCGGTGTGTGCTGCTGCTGCAACAATCAACAGTATTAGTAACAGCAGCAGCAGCAACAACAAAAACAACAACAATCAACGACAACGACGACAGCCACTAACGGCCAATCAAGCGACTAATTCGCAGTGTATAAAATAATAAAAAAATATATATAAAAGAAATCAAATTGCAATGTACGAGTGCAAAAGGCGAATGGCAATAACAAGTGAAACAGACAAATAAACAAAACGCAGTAGTAGCAGCAACAGCAGCGGCAGCGGCCGCAACAACAAATCACACAAACACACACACACGCACACATACACATTTATACACATGCACAACAACAGACATTCATAGACCCACTGAGAGTGAGAGACAAGCGCAAATGAGAGCGCCGCAGCTGCAAAGCAGGAGAGAGCAAGAGGTAGAAGAGGAGCACGAACGCGTGAGCAACTACTAAAAGTGCAAACTAGCGTAAGACAACAAAAACAAACACTAGAACAACTGAGCGACGGCGACAACAGCATTGACGTCGACGTCGACTTTAGCGTCAAAAGCGAAGTCGACGTCGACGTTAACGTTGACGACGCCACCGCTCAACGAAATTAATTAGACAACAAATACGACCTCATGGCAAAAATTTTAATGTTTTAAAATAATTGCGGCCAAGCGCGATAAAACAAAAAAAAAACAAAAAAGAAATAGAACAAAAACAAAATACTTACTAGACGCGACGACTAAAAAAAAAACTGTTGATTTTTATCGCGCCGCGTAAATGCGAAAAACGTAAAATGAAAAGCAACAACGAGAAGGAGAAGAAGAAGCAGTAGCAAACGCAACTCAATGAAAATCTTTGCTAGCACCCAAGTACAAAGAGTACACACACACAGACGCACTCACAGACGTACATGCATGGGTGTGCGTGCGTGTGCGTGTGTGTGTGCACAGCCACCTTATAAAACGGCGCTAAATTGACATCGGGCTTCCCAAATTGTCGCGTGTCTGTTTGCCTCAAATTTGTATTTGCACTTGAAAAGCAAGAGACAAACAGAATAGAATTAGAATATGTGCACCGACTATGCAATACCCTAGTTGTGCTAATGTATATAAGTAACTGATTAACTTTTCATGAGTTATTTATTTAAGTGTTTGTTTTACATTCACTGTAGGTTGCTTAAGTAATTGTTTAATTATAGTAAAGGTTAATTTAATGTTATGGGTAACTTAGCTTAGCTCTGTTACATATTTGATGGCTTAGTCAATATAGCCCAACTGTTTTTGTATGTTTCACTTCCATTCTGTGTCGCGCTCTCGTTGCGCTCCTCTCAGCGGAGGAGGCCTTTGTGATCTCTTGTGTAGAGCTTTTGCTGTAGCTTGAACTTTTTGCATTGAAGTGAAGTGAGTCGCTTTAAAAACGCCCTTCCCCCGTCCCTTTTCCACTCTTTCCCGCACAACATAAACGCCCTCTCAATCAATGCGTGTGCGTGTGTAAAGGAGTGGGGGGGAAGCGCAGACTTTTTACTTCTATTTCAACTAATTTGATATCATTTCTTTGCTGTTGCTTATTCTTGCATTGCTTCTTCCACTTCTACTACTACTACTACCTACTACTACTACTTCTACTAATACTACTATAAC
The DNA here is from genome assembly GCA_018903735.1 of Drosophila cardini. Lineage (NCBI taxonomy): Eukaryota > Metazoa > Arthropoda > Insecta > Diptera > Drosophilidae > Drosophila > Drosophila cardini. The sequence goes on along the minus strand of JAEIGM010000008.1, from coordinate 4,295,746 downwards.
TTACTGCTGTGCATTCAAACGAAAACGAGAACGAAAATCAAATCAAATCAAATTGAATTTTCAACAGAGTAAAACGTTAGCGACAAACCAAACCAAGACCAAGCCTCAGACCCAGCTTCAGCCACGCCCACTTCACAAACAACGACATAAAGGAGATATCCCTCTCTCCCCCGCTCTCACTTTCTGTTCGCATATTGTGTGGCCCACAAACATACTGTACTGTTGAATGGATCTGTAAATCAGTTGGCAACGGAGCCTGCTGCTCATTGAGCATCACCAAATGCGCTGTTGCCACACTTCAGTTTTATACACACCGGCTGGCTTAACTCCATCGGCAGCGCTGCTTCTAACGCTGGCGTTGATTTCAAAAATGTAATTTACCGGCCAGTAGCTGCTCGGCCTGTCTACCTCCCTTTCCTCCCTACTCGACCCCACCCCACCCCACCTACATTTATATATACATATATTTCTATTTATTTGCCCAGCGAAATTCTATTTGCTGCTTGGCTTGACTGTGCGTCGCGTAAATTAAAAGCAGCGGCCAAAATAATAGTAAACAAACAGTGTACAGCAAGAGAGAGAGAGAGAGAGGGAGAGAGAGAAAGAAAGAAAGAAAGAAAAAGGGGAAAGAGAGACAGAGTTATCGAAAGAAGAGCAACTGTGCTGTCAACAACAGCGTCAACGTCAACACCAGCGCTAACGTCAACGTCCACGTCAACTTCAGCTTCAGTTTCAGCTACGGCTTTGACGTCGACTTTGGCGCTTTGCATAAACCAAACGCAACAACTTTTTACCTAAACAAATCAAAAAGTTTTTGGGCTCACGCCAAGGGACATGAAAGGACAACACTTTGTATGTGTGCGTGTTTGTGTGTGTATGGGTGTGTGTGTGTGTCTGTGTGTGAAGCTGCAGCTTTAACTTTATCTTGTGTCTTCTTCTACTTTATCTTCTGCTCTTGTTCTTGTTGTTGTTTATCATCTTGGGGGCTGTGGGATTTCTTGATGAAGTGCGGCAACACTGCAACTTTACTTTTTGAGCAACAATTAAGGCGCACATAATTTGATTTAAAGCCCCGACGACAAAATGTGACTTCCCTACAAAGTGAGTGCAGCTATATAAATTTAATTTACACATCGGGTACAAGAGAAATTGTTTTGAAGTACCAGATTTAGAGTTTAAAACAGTTTAAAATAAATTAAATTAAGTTTTCTAGGGTATTTGTCAGTCGACTCGACTAGAAATCGTCTTGCATCTTTGCGAATATGAATGATTTGACGAATTGATGAATTCTGTTTTGTTTTTTTGCGTTAAGTTAACTTAACTATTCGGCAAGAATTCTGTACGTGTCTATTCGCGCTTATCGACACTTTGAATAATTTGTTGTATGTACATATAAATTTATTATAATTTTTCTAGCTGTTGTCAAATGAACACTTGCCTATCACCTGTCACGTACTTAAACAACAACGTTTAGTCTCTCCCTCTCGCTCTCTTTCCTCTCTCTTCTGTGCTTCTCTTGTTCTCTTGCTGTTGGTTTTTAGTGAGTTGTCATCATATTTAGGGACACCAGTGTTAGTAGTGTCGTCCATAAACATACTGCTGCTGCTGTTATTGTTGTTGCTATTGTTTCGTAGGCGCCGTTGTTATTATTATTATCGTTATATATTTGTTGGCTTTTTGTTTATGCTTCTGTTTAAGTTTTTTACTAGCCGTTTTTTCCGCCCATATTGATTTATGATGCCAGCGGTATTTTTCCCCATTTTTTTTGTTTTTTTTTTCTTGTCAGATTTATCAATAGCTTTTTGTACTCTATATCGCTCTCGGTCTCTCTCTCCCCCGACTCCAGTGCTCTCATAACTCAGCTCAATTTGGAATTAATTTGACAACAAAGGGCACTAAAAAATAATTTGCAACTTTTCAGGTGCGATAAGTCAAAATTCGTGAAGTGAAGGGGTTGCCAGATGTTAGAGCTACTGTGATACAACTCGATTTTAAACTATTTATAGTTTTTTAATGTCAAAAATTGTATATTTTGTGATTTTTCTTAAAGTTTAGTGTTAGTGAAATTTAAGAAATTTTAAATTCGTAAAATTTTTGATAATTTTGCTACAGAATCCCAAAAAAATCAGTTCAAATTTCACTGTAATGGCTACTACTTTTCTTAAACTTAAGCTAAGCCATTTTACAGGGTATATTTCTGCTCGGCAGCTTTTTTTTAACTTCATTTTAAACCAATTTTTAACTTTAGTCAATTATTTTTAACATTTTATAATTTCTATAACTTTTGTGTACAGGGTATAGTCTAGTCGAGCATCGCACTGCATAACTCTTCATATTTACGACGCAAATTGGTTAATATTCCTGATGCTTCTGTCGCCTATAAACAAATTTTTTTCAACTTTTTTGTCATCGCTTAAGCATTTAGTTGATTGTTTGATTGATTGATTGACTGACTGATTGATTAATTGATTGAGACAAGCACTCAGTGTGTCTGGCATTGAAAATTGGCTTTGATTGACTGAATTGTGTTGAATCGTTGTCAGCGAATCGTTTTCATCTTAACATTTTTATGCAGTTTTCTGCAATGATTTATTGGCCAATTGCATTAGCCTGGCCAACGTTTTAGCTGGCCACGCCCCCATCCCCTTTCCCATACACACAAATTTATTGATTTGGTTTTCTGGATTTTCTAGATTTTTTTTTTTTTTTTTTTTGTTTAGCGGTTTTTGCAGTTTTAGCTTCCAATTTTTACTTCTTTCTCTATTTAGTTTTTCTTTATGCTTATTTGCTATTTGCACTAAAAGTGTGCGCGTGGAAAGACCAGACACACACCTACACCTACACACACACACACACATACACCTATGTCATCTCTGGTCGTTTCTCTCTCTCTCTCTTTCTCGTGCGACTTTTGGGTTTGCGGGACTTTGGCGATAAAATTTTTATTTATTGATTTTCATTTATGCTTTCCATGCGGTGTCCCGCCCACTAAACAGCTGCTACACTCACTGTGTGTGTGTGTGTGTGTGTGTATGTGTGTGTGTGTAGTTGTGGGTTGTGCCGTCCAGCATCCCCCAAGAGTGAACACACATCTCTCATCTCCCTCATCTCCACGCACAGCATCCACACAGCTTCCAAATGAACGCGTAGTGCCCTCCCATAGCAACCACTGTCGACGCAACCGCTGAGCAATTACATGTATTACCCACTAAAAGCCGATTTTATGGCTCTTTTTTCTATTTTCCATTTTCCACATTTTCTTTTTGTATTGAAAAGTAGAAAAATGTTAACCTCAAACGGGTTTTTAAATGGGATCTACGGGGGTTCAAAATTTCCATAATGTCCCTGTGCGTGTGAGTGTGTGTGTATTTTGAAAATGATTGATTGAGGTGTTTTTTTTATGCTAAACTATAAGGTAGATCATGTTATTACTGCCCTTTTATTGCATGGAAATTGTTTGGTTTGTGGAGCGTAAATTTCGTTTAAGTTTTTACTTTGTGGATCTCATTGAATACTTGACCTTAATACGTTTGAAAAGCACATCAAATTTTATTTTATATATTACGTTAAAATTTATGGCAGATAAATAGTTGGCAGTATTGCTATATGTCTGTGGAACGTAAATAGGAAATTACTTCAAAACTTGTGGATCTTATTGTATACGCATACAAAATTTATACAAATTTCATGTCATTTATATTTAGTTTGAGAAAGTTTAGTATATGTTGCCTGAATTTGGGTTTATTATTGTACCTTGTGGATCCTATTCAATACTTGACCACAAAGTGTTCGTATAGAAGTTTTTGATTCCATACCATCATTATGTTGGCTCTTAAAAGTGGTTTTCGTTGTGGATTTTAAACTGATTAATGTATGCTGTGTGGACTCCATTTGCTAATTTATTCAGAAAAGTTTAAAATTTATATCAAAACTTCAGAATAAAGTTAGCTAATATATATATTGACGGTAAAAATGTTATTTTACAATTAACTTCGAGTCTTTAAGGGTTTCAAAACTACATGTGGAACTTATTGAATTTTTTTGGTTCTATTATGTACCTATCTATTTTATGCCTTTAATTTGAGTTTATATGAATTTCATTCTCCACATGATTATTCATTAAAAAATGTCTCAGTTAAAAAAAATTTTATTTTAACATCAAATGTGGAACTAAATTTTTACTGATGTGGATTTTGTTCATTCCGAAAATGGCATCAACAGACACTTGTATCGAACAATTTGTGAGTTAAAGTTGTGTGGATTCTATGTGGATTCTGTGTGGAATCTATGTGAATTCTATTGAATACTTTTCATCTGCCTGTGGATTTTATTAAATACTTTTCCTCTACCTGGCGTGCTAAATAGTTGGAATGCAAAATTTTCAAATAAATTCCAAGAGCAAAATAAAAACTTTTGCGTATGTGGAACTAATTAAATACCAAAAGGTATATCTTGGTATTTTACTAGCTTCTCTTTTTTTTTATTGCATTTTTATGCATGAAATTCTTTTCGAAAATATTCGCAAAGTAATAATTGCAAAATTCCAAAGAGCTTATATATATAATTATATAGACGATATATGTATATATGTATATTCTGTGATTTTTTTTCTAATTTCTTGTTTGCTTTACCGCAAGTGTGCGAGTGTGTGTGTGTGTGTGTGTGTGTGTGTGTGTGTGTGTGTGTGTGTGTGTGTGTGTGTGTGTGTTTGGGTATTGCATTATATAATAAGTACATAATTGAAAAATTAAATTAAAAAATAGCTAAAAATCCGCAAAGAGAGATAGAGAGAGAAAGAGAGAGGAAGAGAGAGAGAGAGAGGGGGGGGAGAGAGAGGGACAGTAGCAGAGTCCTTGAGCCATGGCAACTGAAGGATACTCAACGTTCAGTTTTCCACTCGCTAGATTGGTATGTGTTGTGGTCAGCAGTGGTGGGAGGGGGGGCGCTGGGCATCGTAGGGGGCGTGGTTGGGTCGGCATTTGTTAGGCTTTCAGGTGAAAGTTTTTTTTTTTGCTTCTGTTGCTGCTAGCAACTTTTGCTCGGCTTGGGGCGAAGGCAGCATAAAATGTGTGCTAAACGATTATGAATGGGAACATTTCCTTTAGACCGAAGCTCACTTGAAATATTTCATTAAATATTACATATATTTTGCTATAGCCTCCTCTCTCTTTCCCACACACACACACACTCTCTCTCTCTCTTTCTCACAGTCATTTTTGGTGTCTTTCATTGTTATTCATTAAATTTTCACTTTTTTTTCGCTTTTTATTTTAATTATTTCTCAAGCGACGATGGACAAACACACACACACACACACACACACACATATGTACCTATATATATATATATTTAATTATATATATCTATTTGCTTTCATCTTTTGTCTGTTGCTCCAGAACTTGAAATATCTTCCATCTATTTAAATGTTTTTTTTTTTTTCTTCATTGTTGTCTTATCACTCATGTGGTCTAGCAGCTACAATGTGAGTTGCCAAGGGGGGGGGGGAGGGGCCGAGGGGGCGTGGTCGTGTGGAGTAAACTTGAGCACATTGTCGACAGGGCCAGTATGTGAATTTTAATTTCCGTTTTCCGTTACATGCCACTGTCATCGTTATCGTCATCGACATCGTCATCGTCGTCGTCGTCGTCTTTGTCATCGTCATCCCTATCTTTTCTCATTGTTGTCACTGTATTTTCAGTCAGTAAAAGTTAAATAATCGAAATATTATTTTATTGCAAAATTGTGACATTTTCGACTAAAAAGAGTTTTCAAATAATAATTTAAATTTTGTAGAATAAATGCTAAAACTGAAATACTTGTAGATTTTTTAGTGATTTCAAAATATTTTCAAACTTATTTGAAATCTTGTGACAATAGTACTTTCCGGCCGCACGTCTGTCCGTACAAACAACGGAATCTTCTAGACTATAAGAGCTAGAGCCATCAAATTTGGAATGAAAGTACGTCTATATGTCAGACAGATCAAATTTACTTTATATTGTTGCCACGCCCACTACCGCCCCCGCAAATTGTAAAAAACTATTTTCACATTACCATAACTTGGAAACGACTAGAGCTAGAGAGACCAAATTCACACATTATGTGTATGGTGCCATTAAAACTATCCTCACCAAGTTTGATCGGCACCGGACAACTATAGCATATAGCTCCCATAGGACAAATCGGTCAAAGACTGGTGATTTGTAAGAAGACATGTAGTTTTAGTTGAGCTTTCGCAACCATAGGTATCTATCATGATGATAATTATACTCACCAAGTTTGGTTTGAATCGGAAAACTATAGCCTATAGCTCCCATAGGACATATCGGTCGAAAATTGCTTATTTGTATGGAAAAACGCGCACTAGAATGAGTACGGGGTCTTTTACAGTCGGCTCGGTCGAGTGCAGCCTTTGTTACTTGTTGTGTACAGATTGATCGGATTTGGATTATTATATTATATTATATTATAAAATATTTGATAAGCTTAAAGGCAGCGATTGCTGCTTTGATTGCTAACCATCACATGATTTTAAAACAATTATAACTTTGAGCTTTGTTGCAACATATGAAACTTTTGTGGCATGCAATACACACACACACACACGCAAACACACACGCAAACACACACGCAAACACACACGCACACACTTGTACACAGACGCCCTGCACACGCTTAGTTTACCGTAAATTTGTCAGCAAATAGCAACAACTGACAGTTGACCATTTTGACTCATGTCCCATGCCCATTGCCACTTGCCCCCAGCCCCTTTTGCCCCATGCCACATGCCACTTGCCTTCATGTTCTTTGCCCTTTTGGCTGTGAGCTAAACAAATTTCCATTACCATTTCCCCATTTCTGCAACAGCAGCTTTGTCTTTTGAGCCAAAGTTGTTTGGCAAAACTTTTGTCAAAGCTGCTGCCGTTGCCGTTGCTGCCGTAGCTGCTCCACTTGCTGTTGTTGTTGGCCCACCGCTGTTTGTTGTTGGCCCTATCACCGCATCTGGCAGCAGGGTCAGGAAGTATTTGAAATTGCATAAAGTCGCTTTGCTGTTTGTGCTCAAAAAGATTTCAATTAAAGTTCTGCCACACATACAAACATACCTTCTGGCATTCAACTTCTTTGCCCCATCCACTTGCCACTTGCCCCATGACCCCATGACTTCCCCCTCCTTCCCACCATGAGCAGCATCCGTTTACAAAAAAGTACTCGGTCAGGCAAAGAAATCGTAATGACAGCGACAAGCGATGATGGAATATCTGAAAGTAGAGTAGAAAGAGAGAGGGAGAGATAGAGAGACAGGGAGGGAGATAGAAAGAGAGAGAGAGGGAGAGGCAGAGAAAGTAAGTGAAAAGCTACTAAACAAGCTAGCATGAAAGCCCAACACAGACACACACTCACACACACACACATACACTCACACACACACATACACACACACACACGCACATTCGTACACCTCTCACTCACACATAATCAAGGTAAAAACCGATTAAAAAACTCACACAAAAAAAAGAAGAGATACAAAAACACGACTTGTAAGCTGTAAAATGGGAAAGAAAACGAAAACGAAAAAGAAAATAAACAACAGCAAAAAATGACAGTAAATTGCACTCGGAAAACTGTTGAATCGAACTGATTTTCCAACATTTCCAACTACTTACTGTGTCGAGTCCGACTTTAAAAGACTCCAGAATTTGAACTGATTTGGAATCAAAACTTTGTTGGTATTTAGACCCCGTACTCTTAAAAAGGAGTAGAGGGGTCTATTCTGATTGTCAGAAGCGAAATATATATTCTTGATCAGCATCAAAAACCGAGTCGATATAGCGATGTCCGTCTGTCTGACTGTCCGTCTGTATGAACACCTCGATCTTCTAAACTACGAGAGCTAGAGTTAGAAAATTTGGAATGATAGTCCGTCTATATGTCAGGCAGATACATTTTATTTCAAATTTTTGTCACGCCCACTACCGCCCCCGCGAGTTGTAAAAAACTATTTTTACATATCCATAACTTGAAAACGACTAGAGCTAGAGAGACTTTATTCACACATTATGTGTATGGTACCATTATAACAATCCTCATCAAGTTTAATCCGGATCGGGAAACTATAGCCTATAACCCCATAGGACAAATCGGTCCAAGATTGGTGATTTGTATAGCGAAACGCGCACTAGGATGAGTACAAGGTCTTTTACAGTCGGCTCGCTCAACTGTAGCCTTTTTTACTTGTTTATAGAGAAATTCGCTTGAAATTCTTGGAATTTAAGATACATCGTAGACATTGTTTATCGATTTATTTCTTTAACAAAAGAATATTTAAGTAATTTTTTAATTGTTTAAAGAAATATTTATGATAAAACTTGTATTCCATAAAATATCTTGAATTTTCACTAGAAAAAGTAAAATTAAATAAATTATTTTACACGCAGCTTAAGTCTCTTCGAAATAGACCGATATCTGAGACTTGGTTTGGCATTGATTTTAGCCGAAAATTCTATTGACCATTAACTGCATTTTAACCAATTAGTTTTGAGCAAACTTTGAAAAATTCAAAGAAAGAAATTAATTTGAAATGCGTTTTAGGAAGTAATGGGAAAACTCAAAGGAAAATTAATAGTTTAATGATCTAAATTTTTCTATTAATTTTTTTTAAAAATTATTCCAAAAAGTCAAGAAATTTTCATGTTTTTGGTTAGTTAATTAATAATAAAATGATGCTTATATATTGCTGTTAAATTTCTGGTTTCGGATTAGGCCAACTAACTAAACTAGCGGCTTAAACACTGTGCTGACCTTTTGTGGCTCTTGGCCTGGTTTAACGATGTGTGAACTTATTGAATACCAACATTTTGGGGGCGTGCCGAACCAAAAATGTTCGAACGCATTGTCTTAGCGGGGGAGTGGGAGTGTGAGAGAGTCCGAGAAAGCGAGAGAGAGAGAGAGAGAGAGACTGAGAATGAGACAGATCTAAGTAAATAAATACGTGAGCTGCATGTTATTAAAGTTGATCTAATGACCGTCTACGTGAGTTGACTGTCCAACGGGCTGTTTATTTATGGCCAAGTCTCAATGCAGAACAGTTTCTCAGAAATGAGACGAAATGCGGAAGTAATGCGAGACTGGATGCAAGGAGTTGGGGAAAAGAGGCGTGCCATGGCGCCCATTAATGGCTACAAAGCGGATTAGCCAACAGGCGGCACTGACGTCCTTGTGGTCGGTCTCTTATAAAAAAAATCAAGAAGAAGAAGAAGAGGAAGAAAATATACAAATTTATATATGAGCAACAACAACATGCATATAGATTTTTAAGCCAAAGAGCATTTTTAATGCAAATTGTTGAAATGCCAGAGAGTAAAAAGTCGAAAGAAAAAACAGAAATAAAATAAATAACATTCAGAGGACCACATCGGTCTTTTGTATAACGGGAAACGCGCTTATTGCACAAACACAATCAAATTATTGCCGAACACTTGAAGAGCCAGAGCACAGAGTGGGCGAAGCCATGGGGGCGAGAGTGGGTGAGAGAGAGAGAGAGAGAGGGCCTGCTGAGAAAAGGGACGCTTACAAATGCCATGAAATAAAATTAAAGCACTTAAAAAATTTTCATTGCATATATTGAGGCGCGCACACACAAACAGCCATACAAACCCACACACACACACACACACACACACACACACACAGCATACCGGCAGCGAGTGAGCGCTGAACTTACTCTTTTTGCACACTTACTCACATAAGTATGTGCCTGTATATATTTGTTGTATATTAATAATGACATCAGAAATTGATTGAAACAAACTCACGACGCTTAGCGATGAGCGCGTGACTCACGCACGCATAAAATTCAAATACAAAAACATTAAGACAAACACATGAATTAATTATAATTGCATATTATTATGCTTTTAATAATTAATTTAACAAATTTCATTCAAATTTCGTTTTACATTTATTTAATTGACTTGCACAACAGTTAAACAATTAATTTGAAACAAAGCAGTGAAACATGCCGTTAATAAATAACGGTAAATGCGCAATTTGTAATTGCAAAATATGAAATATTTATTTGAATTGGTTTTTTTCAAGACCCCGTACTCTAAAAGAGAGTAGAGGGGTCTATTAGGTTTGTCAGAAGCAAAATGTGCGTAACAGGCAGAAAGAGGCTTTCCGACCCCATAAAGTATATATATTCTTGATCAGCATCAACAGCCGAGACGATGTAGCAATGTCCGTCCGTCCGTCTGTCTGTTTTTCCGTCTGTCCGTCCGTCCCTCTGTATGAATACCTGGATCTTCTAAACTACAAGAGCTAGAGTAACCAAATTTGGAATGAAAGTCCATCTATATGTCAGGCAGGTTAAGTTTATTTTAAATTTTTGCCACGCCCACTACCGCGTCCTCAAATTGTAAAAAACTATTTTTACATCACCATTACTTGAAAACGACTAGAGCTAGAGAAATCAAATTCACACATTATGTGTATGGTATCAATATTACTATCCTCACCAAGTTTGGTCCGGATCAGACAACTATAGCCTATAGCTCCCATAGGACACATCGGTCGAAGATTGATGATTTGTATGGAAAAACGCGCACTGGAATGAGTACAGGGTCTTTTAAAGTCGGCTCGCTCGACTGTAGCCTTTCTTACTTGTTTTATTTTCCAAATCAATTAATCAATTGTCTGCAAATTATCAAATTGAATTGCGAATAATAAAACAAAAATTGCACACGCTTTGTGTCGCACTTTTTAGGCACTTACACTAATTTATCAAACACATAAAATTTCAAATTAAATCCAATTATTTTTTTTATTTATTGTTGTATACAAAAGAAATAATTAAATCAAGCTTAGCATTCAACTATAATTAATAGAAAATGAATTTAAATTGCATTCAAATATTTACAGCAATTAAATTGTGTACATCATTTGAAAGTACAGCAAATATAATAATTATTTATTAGCAACAAAACAACAACAAAAATTCAAATAAATTACGATAATTTAAAGTTCGAAATTTGTTGCCTACTTATGAGCGCAAATACATGACTTTGTGTGGGTGTGTGTGTGTGTGTGAATGAATGGGAAGCAGCAGAGAGGAAAAAAATGGCATGGTTAGAGAATTTGAGTTGTTCGCTGTTTTTGGCTTAATGAGTTGCGCAAATGAAATGCAAACAAAAATATGTTAAAATTCAATTTCAACTTGAAGCCGCAGTCACAATAAAACCAAAACGCAGCGTTCTCTCCCATACACACACGTACACACTCACACACACTCACACGCACACTCACTTCGTACACATAGCGAAAGTTTGTTTGGGTTAAGTGACAGGGTTTGGAGGAGGGTTTTTTTGGGGAGGTTCGGGTGGGAGGTGAAAGGCTGACAAACAGCTGTAAATTGTGCGGTCGCCTAATGGCGTTTGGCTTGATGTTGATTAGGCGTCGCTTCAGTTGATAAACTCGCTGGTAACCGCAAAAGCCAGACCAACAGCACCAGTAGCCCACTTTCCACCAGCCACGCCCACACGTTGCTTTTCATATGGAAATTTGTGGGCGGCCAACAACAAGAACAAAAGTGAAACGCAAAACTTTTTGGCACAAATATTTTTTATGTAAATTGTTTTGGCATTTATTCATTTATATATGTATGAATGCATATGCTTATGTGTGTCTCTCTCGTGCTATCTCCCTCTCACACTGCTCTGCTCTCCCCCTTTCCCTCTCTGCCTCTCTGTTTCTCCCCATTTTGGTTAAACACAATGTCATTGTGTTGGAATTTTCATAATTTAACTTTCGAGATTTAACTGAAACCTGAGAGTGCAGTTTATTTTCATTTTCCATTTTCCTTTTTTTTGTTTTGGTGGGCAACTTGATTAGTGGCAAACATTTTGTGCTATTTTCTTACCGCCCCACCCCAGCCCCCTGCTTACTTGCCGTTGGGCTACAATTTAGACACTGCTTCGTTTGGCAGCAGCAACAACAACAATAACAACAACAACAGCTAGCTCTAGAGTGGCAACTGCAACAATAACAACAAACTGTGGCAAGCAACTTGAAGAGGCTCAAGGATCCTTTCCACGACAACTTGTTGTTGTAGTTGTCATCGTTGTTGTTGCTGTTCCCTCTCTCTTCTAGGGCTTTCACTTTCACTTATATTGCATGCTCTCGTTGTTTTTTCTGTTGTTTTTTGTGCATTTTGTTAATGAGACTTTTTCTCGCGACGAGTGCCCCAACAACAACAACAACAACAACAGCAATATACAAACTAAAAAAATAAATTTGCATTGAAAAAACGAAAAGAAAATTTTTAATCTCATGAACAGCACTTTTAATATACTTTTCAAATAGAGGGAAAAATAAAAAATAATAATTAAAGTTACTGCTTAAACTGGTTGGGAATTATAAACGAAAACTGAGTTTTTATAAACTGGGTAGAGAAAAGCGATAGAAAACTGTGTACTAATATAAAGTTAAACTTTTTTCTATTGAAAATTAAACATTAATTTAACTGGCTTTAAATTTTTAGTAAAAAACTGAATTTATTTATGAAATTTTCCAAAAGATATCAGATATTTTCTATATGTAGAAGTGTACTTTCCTGAAAAATGTCGGACTTAATCGTTGAAAATTATAAATAACATTTTTTTTTATATTTTTAAGCTTGTTCCTGTCAAATGAGCTAATTTTATTTATGTATTTTACTTAAATGGGAAATTCTTTAACAAATTTCCCCTTGAACCGTTTGGGAATTCTAAGCAATTCGTTTTTTTTCCCCGAAAAGAGCGTTAATTTCATAGCTTTATAGTTAATATCATAGTGAGCATTTCAATAATTCAGTTTCACTTTGAAGACTTAAGCTTAATTTTATTGTCACATTTGTGAAATTTGTCACAAACTTCATGACATTTGCTTTTATGGCCCACTGTCCGTTAGGGTAGACACAAAAGCAGACGAAGCAAACGAAACTTGTGCCAAAATGGCACATAAGTGTCCGCAGACAGTCGGGCTGGCCCGGCTGGCCAGCTGCAAAAGAGACAGCAAATGTGAGAAATTGAGTGCGGGAGAGGGAGAGACAGAGAGAGCGAGAGAGAGAGAGAGAAAGAGGCAAAAACTGATGACGTCGCACACTTAATGTTGCATACTTTTGAGGTCCTTGTGCTAGTAACGTTTCCGTTCATTCTACTTTTTGCACTACGATGATTGTACATACTATTTGCTAGCCATATGTCTCACAGCGCTTTCTCCTTCTTCTTCCCCTCGCATTCTTTCTACTTTTCTGTGCCTTTAAATGCCTTTGTAGTACTCGGTCTTTAGCATTAAATCTGAGTTGCTTTAGTAAAAGGGATTGCGTTTTGAAGGGATTGCGGTGGTAAAAGCTTTTAACTAAGTACTTTTGTTTTATTAAAGTCGCAAGATTTGTACTAAAAAACGCTTTAAATGTATCTAAACTCAATTTGTTAATCAAAAACTTTTTTATTATTAATTAAATTTACTAGAATATTTTTTAAAGTGTGTCTTTAAATCTATATAATTTCTTTGTTTTGGCAGTGAATTTTTCATACCGTTTGATAGTCGGAGGTGCTTTGAAATGCGTTAGTTTTAAGCATAGTTTAACATCCACTTACTTCTGGCTCCATTTTTCCAGCTCTTCTTCGGTACGAAGTATGTGCTTCAGTCGGTGTAAGTGTATGTGTGTTCGGGTGTGTGTGTTCAAATGGCTCTGTGTGTGTCTTTGTGCTTTGCACTTTACAACGCTTCCGCTTTTACAATTTTCTTCAATTTGACTTCTTCATTTCAGTTGTTGTCAGCCCTTAGCATTTTCACACAACTACTTGAAGTGTGCGTGTGTCTGTGTGTGTGTGTGTGTCTCACTTCTCCGACTGTCTCTTTGTCACTGTGTGTGTGTGTGTGTGTGTGTGTGTGTCTGTTACCTGTGCGACTTTTATCGCCTTGTGGCGCCTAAAACGATGCTATGATTTTTACATACTTGGCATCGCAATGCAAGTTTACTGCAAGTTTCTGCCACTTCATTTGCGGCATGCTACACGTACCGTTATCCAACAAACGTTCGCTCACTCCCCCTTTTCCCACCCCCCAAACACACACACCACCAGACACCCCCCTCTATCTCCAAACCCCTTAAGCTCTTTTCTCTATTTCCCTGACGCATGGACGCCTTTGGCGTCTTCTTTGTGCCTGCTGCTTTTGTCTGCTCTGCCAAGTTGCTTGCAGTTTATATGACAGCTTTTGGCATCGTCACACATATACTTATCATTATATGTGAAAAAAAAGTAGCAGAAAAAAGAGAAAAGAAAAAAATGTAAAGAATAAGGAAAAAACGTAAAGGAAAATACAGAAAACCCTTTCAGGCGCCATTGCCTTTCAGAGAAATACGAGTATATATATTAATGTACCTCAATGTGACCGCATTTGTCTCCGTCTCTGTCTTTGCCTCCTTCTACGATTTTGCTCATCACTCACTCACTTGTCAGACTCTCAACAGCTCTCCGCTCTCTCCCTCTCCCTCTCTCTCTTTTCTACACTCTTCAACTGTCTCTTTCACTCGTTATGTTTGTGTATTTGCATTTGTATTCAAAACGCTTAAAGTGGATTTTTATTTCCTGTTTCGGTTACATTACCTCTCTCTCTCTTTCTCTCTCTAATTCCCACTCTCTTTCTCTACTCTCGCTCCATCTCTTTCTGGCTGTCTTATGCCATCAGTCGCTTATCATTTTGCCTTCAATGTGTTGGTCTTCTTTTGTGTATTTCTAATGCCATTTTTATACGCATTTACTTTCATTTTGGGCAGCATTCCTGTAAGTACATATGAGAGAAATATTTTTATGTGGTATTTTTATATCGCCAAACAACAACAACAACAACAACAACAACAACAACAACAACAACAACAACAACAACATCACCACGAATCACAATAATATCAACATCCTTATGCTTCTCAATGGTTTGAAAATTATTGTCGATTTTGCCGCTGAAGGTTACAAAAGACATATGTACATACATATATAGTACTCTTATATATATCTGCTTATATCTGTCTATAGATATAAAGCTCAATTCGCATGTGGTTGAGAATTAAAATCACTCTCTTATATAGCTTTCCGACTCATGTCTAAGATGGAAATTGAATTGAATCCATACAGTTATTTTATACCAATACTTTTAATCGATTTGTGGCCAACAGCAACGAAATCTAGTTATAGATATTGACAAAAAAATAAAAATAAATAATAATTTCATTGAATAATACATTTCTTCATTTCCTATTCATGATGACATGATTCTTGTGAAAAAATGTCACTTACAAACTGATTGCATTAAAAACGTTGATTAAAAAAGTTATCTGTACAAGTTATTTCCTCTCCTCTTAGCTGATTCTAAAGAAATTTTTACTATTCGTGGTATTTTAATTTGTCCATCAATAACTTTATTTTTCATCCCAATTACCATTAAAATATATACAACTTTTTTTTTCCTTTGGTTTTCGTTTTTCCCATTGCCGTTTTCATTGGAAAAAGCTGCGTGAAAATTCATTTTCCTTAATTTGTCAGTCGGTTTGGCGCACCTCAGTCTGTTGCTTTTACCCATAAATGATCAATTAAAAGCTTGTGGAATTTTTACAAGGGTTTCGCTGTGTGTGTGTGAGTGTGTTTGGGCCACGCCCACAAAAGCCTTAAGCTGTAAGTTGAAAGAAATTGAGCGATATGCTTAAAATACTTAATGATAATGCTTGTGACTGACTGCAACTTGGTCTTTGGTCATTATTCTCAGCATCGTTAATATTATTATCATTAGCATTAACATGATTATCGTCATTATAATGATTATCATCATTATTATCATTATCTGTGCACGCAGTTTATCGCTTGTCGCTATTTAAAGCTCATAATTTAAGCAGTGAAACGTTTAATTTTAATTTAATTTATGCACACACAGCTGCCACAGCTGCTGCTGCTGCTGTTGCTGTTGCTGTTGCCCCAGTTGACGTGGTCCTGGCCACCTCTTCTATCTACCCTTTCTACCCCTTAACCTGCTGCCAGAGTCCAACGTTTACGCTCTCACGAATTTGCAACTGACAATTTGCAGTGAATTAAATGATTATAAACTAATTAGTTGTTTTTGTGTCGTTTCACTTGCGTATGTCGCGAAAGTCACTCATGTGGAAACGAGGCATGTTTCCTGATCATTACTTAAATCATTATGAGTTTCATTGGCATTAAAAGAGCATTGCTATTTGCATTAGCATTAATTATGATTTGAAATCTTGAAATGTGATTAGTAATATGAGAGTAATCAATTTACTCTAGTTTTTATTGAAATTCTATCACTAATATTAAAATTTGATTTAAAGTCTGAAGTAGATTATTGATATTAGCATTATTTTTATAACTTTGATCATATGCTGACTTTTCATATACCTTATCACAATCATAATCAACTCTGTAAGCAATATACTATTTATTTGTATTATTTTCCTTTTTCTCATTACAACTTTTATTAATATTGGCATTTTCATCATAATACGCGTATTTTTTTCCTCATAGCTACTATTTTTTCAATCATTGTCATTACCATTGACATTATATCAATTATTGATGTGATTATACTTTTTTTCATCATAATTTTCATTAATATTGACATTATCATTTTCATTTTCATCATAATTAGTATATTTTTTGACCTCAAAGCTACCAATGTCACAATCACTGTCATTAGCATTATCATTATATTAATTATTGGTGGGAATATACTTTTTTCCATCAAAATTATTATTAATATTAGCATTATCATTATATTCGGCTAAGAACAGTCCACAAAATTGAGCATTAATTATTTTTAAATTATGACTCCAATTATTTGCAATACTAACATAGAAATGGTAATCATGATTCTAAATTTCCTTATTATTATTATTGCTATTACCATTTTCAATGGCAGTATAGAAACATCATCATTATTTCCATTACTAAGCTCATTGAAAAAGGGTTCTTTAAGCTCTTTTAAATTGCGCTTGTTTCTATACAAATGACTTCACTTTCAGCAATTTGACAAATTCGCAATTGGCACATAATTTGTGAGCATTTGTCACACTACATACCTACACACACACACACACACATACCCACAAATACACACACTTCTCGAGATGACTGTCAAGGTATTAAACTTGAGTTGAGTTTGTTGTTGTTTTTGCTAGTATTTTTCTAGAATTGATTGCATGGTTTGTCAAGATTGTAAGATTGCAGTTTGCAGCTCAATTTCTATTGTATACACTTGATTCTTATCGCATCGCATTGGAATGGAACGAAACGAAACGAAACGAAACGATACGAATGGAAATGGTTGGAATTGGAGTATTATATAGAGTTCAAGTTTGACAGCTTAAACCTACTTAGCTTCAGATTGAAATGGCTTAGTACAATGGCCGTAAAGTTTGTCTATATTCTAGCTGTCTCTAGATCTGTTTTTACCGCTCTCTCTTTCTCCCCTCATGTATCTACCTCTCTCACTCTACTCCTTCTCTTACGGCTGTCAGTTAATTTAAAGCTTCAACTTTGAAGTTCTTGTGCGGTTTCAATTGCTTAACACACATATGTTTGTGCTCCTATACACTCACACACACTCACACTCATACACATGCACAAACACCCAATGTATGCCTGCTGGGCAAACATGACGTATGAGCAATTTGTGCTCAAGTCTTTTGCTGAGGCAGTTTTCCATTCCGTTTTGCAAGTAACTGCTTGCAGTTTATAGCGCCTCACAAGTGCTATCAATGTGCTAACACATATATTCACATATACACACTGTCACACACACACACACACACATATACACGCATAGTTATACGCATGAATTCACACAGCAGCCGTTGCTCTACTGAGCAGTGTTGCCAACCTCTTTATGGCTTATAAAAACTGTAGCAAAATGAGTCAAAAAGGAATTTTATTAAATCTTTGAATAAATTAGATAAAAAGCAATTTAAATCTGGAGAATATTTTAATGTTTTAAAACTTTTGTCTAAGTTAACAAACGCTTTAATAATTATTTAAAGAAATTTAGTTAAATCTTAAAGATTTTGTAGCTATTTATATAGCAGTTTTTAGCTATATACCTTAGTTTTTAACAAAGGTAACTCTCTCTAAAATATGTGCCACACGAAATTTTAATTATTCAATTTTAACTAATACATTTTTAGTACAACACTCTAATATAATTCTTGTATTAAGCTTTGGCTCATAAAACGGCCATTTTGAAAGAATTTTAGAGGTTTTTAAACCAGCTTTAGCTTACTTTTTGTAGCAAATTCTCCTAAGAGTTAATTTTAGAATATTTCAAATTTAAATTTTCTTTTTAAAAAAATTTCCTTTATTTGGGCTTCTAAAAAACTCCAAAACTGGCCGCAAAACAGCTGAGTTGACAGCACTGCTCCCGAGTGCCGCATGCAGTTTTGTAGGACATTAGCACACAGACAACAAGAGCGTCAGCAAATAGCGCACATTACAAAAGACGGCAACAACAAACGCACACACACCTACACACACACACCTATACACACAGTGAGAGAGTCGGACAGACAGTAAGACAGACAGACAGTTAGCACAGAGAGACAGACGGAGAGTCGATTGTTGCTACAAGCATAATCGTTGCTTATTGGCAGCTGCTGCCATTTTCATACACATTTTTGCCACTCCACCTCCAACAGTCGATAAGAGTAAAATCGCTGATGTCGCACTGAGTTCTGTCTGCTAAATTCTCATCAATTTCGCAAAACGTATATATTTCAAAAAAGATATTTCAAAATAAAAAAAAAAAAAAAAAAAAAAATAAAAAAAATCGTTTTGAGTCGCGTTTTAATTTCACTTAAAGTTTTGCCAACTGTCGTCAACAAAAGTCGATTTCTCTCGGCTAAGTGCTTCACTGTCTTGCTAACTGTTTGTGTGTGTGTGTGTGTGTGTGCGAGTGGGTGTGTGCTGGTATTTGTTACACCTGCCTCCTGTTTTTACTTTGCCGTTCGCGTAATATATAAAGCATACTTTTAGGCAGCCATTTTCACTGTCACATTTAATTGAGTTTGCCTCGGCTGTCGCGCTAAAAGCGACGTCATTACACACACCTAACAAACACACACACACCGACACACAGCTACACAAATTTTTAAGATGCCTTTGCCCGCTGTCCTCTCTCCTCGTCTATTGTCTTGAACGGCAAGTGGAACGCAGCATTTAATTGTCAAATGGCTTTGGCAAAAACTCTTGTCTCAGGTCTAACGACACAACGAAAGAGGAGTGTAGATTGCTGTATTAAGAGGTGGTGTGAAGTAGTGTAGTAGGAGGGGCGGGCTGTGGGTGTGCTGTATCTCTGACGTGACATTTGTTGCAAGCCAAGCTATTTTTATGGCCCTGTTCGTCCAAAAATGTTGTTGTCTTCTCTTGTTGTTGTTTTGTCCCTCAACATACTTGTGCTGCTTCTCTATCCACTTCTTCTTCTTCTTCTACTCGGTCTTCTTCTTGTCGCTTCTTTTGTCTTTCACCTTTCAGCATTTTGGCTCAAATTTTGTGTCCTCTTTGACGTCACTAGCCGCCATTTTAGAACGTCCGTTCAATTTTGCCGCTCAATTTGCAGTCACAAAAGAAATTACAACTCATAAAGAGATGAAAGCGGCGATGAAAGAGACGACAAAGAGGAGGGAAAATGCTTTTTACGCCAAGGTGCTTAATACAGGGACAGCATTAAGCAAGAGCGAGAGCGAGAGCGGGAGTATGAGAGAGACAGAGAGGGAAGTAAACTGAAGTGGCATTTTAAAGCATCGACTGCCAAAAATCATTTCTTTGCCCTTCTCTCTCTCTCTCTCTCTCTCTCCGTCTCTTTCTCTGAGTCTTTTATTTTCGTTCATGTTCCGTTCTTTTGATTATTTTTATTGCATTTTGTGCTTTGATTTCATTTTGGCAACTGGACAATTGTGGGCGTGGCAGGTGGCCCAATTTATTTTGGCTACCTTGCCAGCCATTGTGACGCCTTTTGATCTCTCTCTCTCTCTCACTCTCTCTCTATCTCTCCTTCTCGCTGTCTCTATCTGACTATTTATCCAATTCAATCCAAAAATATCAGAGTAAAAGGAAAACAAAAACACTTTCTCCAGCAATTCACCAAGTACAAAACATATTTAAAAATTTTATCAGTTTTCTTTGGTGAAATTGCAACGAAAGAGATTTGGGAACAACACTTTGGGATAAATTCCTTTTGTTTTCGAAATGTTTTTTTTTTTGAATCAGAGCCAAGTGTTAAAGACTAAAAGTCATACAGTGTCACAAACACACCCAAATATGCACATATGCACACCTACACACACACAGCCACATACACATGCACACTTTGTTGTAAAGTTACTTGAATTGAAGTATGCACTTTGCATACTTGACATCAATTGACTTTTTTGTCGTTGTTGAAATCAACATACACAGAGTTACACACACACACACACACACACACACACACACACAGATTACACCTTTTGGCCACTGGCACGCCCTGTTCTTGCCCTACTCCACCCTGCTGCCTACTTTTCACTCTGTCTCTTTCTTAATTATGTTGTCATATGAATTAATTGAAATTTTCGGACAACCAAATTTAAAGTGCAAAGCATTTTGTGTGTTATGCAACACTGTATGCATGTGTGTGTGTGTGTGTGTGTGTGTGTGTGTGTGTGAGTGTGTGCCATGTGACAAGTGCGGCTGAAAGCTGGGCTGGGCACGTGGGTAGTGTTGATGGTGGGGGCGTGGCAAGTGGGTTAAGTGTGTTAGCTGCAAATTCATAGCATACACTTAGGCGCCAAGGGATGACGACAACGTTGACACACATATGCAAATTGCAACGCCATTAACAACAACAACAGCAACGACTATAACTTTTGTAGCCTTTGAGTGTGTGTATGTGTGTGTGTGTGTGTTGGAGTATATCTGTATGTGTGTGTGAGCTTGTGTGTGTGTGAATCAATACGTTTGACACTAATTTGGGCAGCGTTTGCATTGAGATTCATTGAAAATGACATTGTCGTTGTCTTAGCAACAACAAGCGTCAGAGTAGCATCAACAAAAACAACAATAAAAACAGTGACAGCAATAGCAAAAACAACAACAATAACCACAACGACAACAGCAGCAACAACATTATTATGGGACTTGCCATCATTGTTGTTGAAGGCTCGTCCACAAAACAACAACACAAAAGCTTCGAATTGCAGCTGAGCCAACAAACACACAACAGAGAAAGAGAGAGAGGAAGGGAGAGATAGAAAAAGAGCGAGTGAGACAGCAATAGTGATAGGGGTAACGTGAGAATCGAAATGTGAATGCCAATAAGAGTGAAAGCAAGGTTTTTGGTCAGCTTGCGGTGTGTTTACGATAACCCCCTTCCCCTCTACACCCTAGATAAAAAGCAGCAAAATGGCAGCTGCTTTTCCCCAAAAAGCGACTGTTATCAAGTGCACCGACTGTAAATGTCCATGTACTTATTCTAAAGCTGAAATAATCGACCGATAATCTATATTCAATATAGAAGCTGAACAGTAAATAAATTTTGTTTAGAAGTAGGGACAAGTTTTTCATACAAAGCACTGATTTGTACTAAGGGAACTGTGTGATATAGTGTGTGATATAGTTATCCGATTCGTAAACAATTTAGTTGGCATATATTGAATCATTATTTATACACTATATGTGATTCTGGCTTAGATATCACAACAAACTCAAAGTTGTTGTATATTAATTAATTATTGACCACCGATTTATTCTATGATAGCTATATGGTACAGGGAGTCACACACTCCTTCTTCCACCTATAACTCAACTTTTTTCTGTCAAAACTAAAAGACCCCTTTAAGCTCTTAAGTACAGGGTTCCAATAAACCCATTGGCATATTAATGAAACAACTGAGGTGTAGAAAAAGGTAAACTAGAGCATTGTCCCATTGTGGAGTAAATGCCCACAAAGCGATCAACATCATTTGTCAACTCTCACGAAAAGTGTTAAGAAAAACTTCCTTATTTGAAGCACTTATATCGGTTTTGAGACTTCCAATCGTAAATGTATCTAAAATAAGAAAAAAATTCAACAAATTTAAAAAGTAATTAATAATTAATCTCAGCAT
This sequence comes from Drosophila cardini, assembly GCA_018903735.1. Taxonomy (NCBI): domain Eukaryota; kingdom Metazoa; phylum Arthropoda; class Insecta; order Diptera; family Drosophilidae; genus Drosophila; species Drosophila cardini. The sequence continues at coordinate 4,273,566 of JAEIGM010000008.1, read as the reverse complement.
TTACTAAGAGTAAAGTAAACTTAAGTCGAACCCACATCATTTTACATACTATATATCTTAAAAGGTTTTCAACTGTTGTTAACGCGTTTAAAGTTGGCTAAAACCAACTTTATGATTTTGTTAAAAACTCTTTAGATTTATCGACAACATAATAAGACGTAATTGATTCGCAGAAGAGCTTAAGAAATGGTAAAGTATTTGAATAATTAAAAATAATTCGTTAATTAAATGCACTTAAGTACATTGGGAAAGATTCTTCAAATGCATTTCACACTGAATGCTCATAAATTAATGAATAGATTAAATCGTTTGCCCCATTCGATTCGGTGTCGATAATTGAATTTGCCAATGTGTGCAGGTGTGTGCGTGCATCAACATATTTGAGCATGCATGTGCATGTGTATTTATTGAATCGTTTTGCACTATATATATATCTATGTGTATATATATATATATAGATTGTGCATGTAGATTTATATATATATATACCTATGTATGTTTGCATTATGCAATGCATTTGTGCTGTTAATGCAGTTTTTGGGGTCGCTAGAGCTGCTACCCTTAACCTCAATCAACCCCACGTCTCTCTCTCTCACTCTTTCTCCATCTCCTTTGCTCGCTCGTTCTGTCTCGCTTGCACTTTCATGTATAAAACATGGCTTGCATTAAGCGTATTTCGTATTTGGAATTTTGTGTTACATTATTTATGAGCAGAAGGACGTCAACTATGACGGGCCTGATGATGTTTCTAATGATTACAGCAATCATAATGATCATAATGATGTTGCTGTTGCTGCACTTGAACATACACACACACACACACACACATACACACTTGCACAGCGGGTGCAACTTGAAGGCCTCTTAAAGCTGAAAAGCTGCTTGCTGCTTCACTGCTTTGCACGCTTACCTAAGCTCCTTGCCCTGCAAACTGTTTTGACGTCATAGCATTTAGCTTTGCATCACTCCTCCGCTCTCTGCTGCTCATTTGATTTGTATAATTGAAATTTTCATGTCGCGACACATTTGTCGCAAAAATTCAACCAAAAATTGTTTGCAACATTTTGTTGCACTTCTCTTTTGCACAAATACCCTCGCTCTCTCTCTCTCTCTCTCTCTCTCTCTCTCTCTCTTTGTCTGTCTGTCTCTGTCTGCGTGTCACTTAGCCTGTCCAGTTTTGTCTGGCGACGCGCTGTCTGAAGTCCTTTTTGCGATTGTCCTGACAGTTTTTTTTTCTGTGTGCAGGCGAAAAAGGAAGCAAACGAGAAGAAAGTAGAGGAAAAAATCGTAGCATACTTTTTTGGGATTTGTAACTGCGCTTTATTAATGAACATGCCGCGCAGCGTGTCAACACGGTGTCGAGACGAGTCGAGTCGAGTCGAGTATAGAATGAATGGGATATAGAGCAGCCGATGAAGATGGAGAGGCAATATACACACACACACACGCACACACTAGCATACAAATACATTGTATAAATATTATGTAAACACGCAAACAATGAAGTGATTTGTTGCTACTTAAATTTAGCCCCAGAGAGTGTGCCAACAGCAACAACAACAACATTTTTGTATGTTGTGTGTGTTTCTGTGGTGCGGTGAGTGGAGGATGGAGGGTGGGGCAGGGGTTGGGGTTCAGCTGTTGTTGCGTTTGCTTGGCTGCCTTCACTTCGCTTAGCTGATGCTGCAACTTGAAGAAATCTTTTCTTTCACATTTCTGTTATTTTTTTCTCGGTTTTTTTTCTTGTTCTACTTTGCTGCCGTCCCTTTCGCACGTAGAAAAGCAAAAGATGAAGAAAAAAAAAAACTGGAATTAGTTGCTAAAGAAAAGCAAAAAAAAAAGAAACGAAAAAAAATCAGAAAAAAGAAATTGAAAGGAAATATGTAGCCAGCGTTGGCTGTCGAGCGCAGTCGCTGTAAAAGTAGCAAACAGCGCCCAAGGCGTACCAGCGGGGGCGAAGCATGGCAAGGGGCGGAGTGGGGGGGGGTAGGTAGGTGGCTAGGGGCGTGTTGGGTGGTCTTGTCAGCCTGTTTCTAGCTTGTTTACCAACACTTAAAGCAGCCCAAGAGCCAAAAGTACAGGCCAGCTTGGCACACTGCCTGCCTGCCTGCCTGCCTGGCTGACGGGCGCGATAAGCAGTCAGCCACAAGAAAGAGACAGAGTGAGTGAAAGAGTGAGTGAGGGGGGAGAGGGGAAGAGGGGGAGAGCAAGACAGGTAGCAACACAACAAGATGAGAGATGAGGTAGCAGCTTGGCTAGAAAAATTGATGCTTTTGTACCTGTGGCTGCCACTGCTGCCAGTTGTCAGTGCCACAGGCAGTGGCATTTCTAGCTGCAGCTCCTACTCTTTTGCTGATTACAATATACGACTATGACTATGACTACGATTCGGTTACAGCATGTAGCTTTATATTGTATTTATATATATTTATATAAGTATATATGAACATATGTTTGTTGGTTGTCTTGGCAATTGCAGACGCCAAGATAAATACTTATTTAAAGATCTGATTCGTTTTATAGCAAATTCTATTTACCATTTATTCAAATACATATTCCTTAAAGTATACTAAAGCTGTGCCTAGTATTTATTTTTATTCATTTTTTTTACTAGTAAAAATTAAACGGTTTAGCTGAAATTTAATGAGCAAAATTGCTGTAAATTTAGTTAAAAATATTGTGCAATTGATAACAGAATATTTTCTTTAAGAAAAATATAAATAAATAAAAGATAAAATTTTAAATATAATTTGAAAAAAAATATAGCTTAAAGTTGGCTTAAACTGTTGAAAGTTTTTAATTCAAATTTTAAATTATAGAAGCACTTTTAAGTAGCTTTCTAAATTATTTAAAAAAAAAAAATATTAAAGTAAATTTTAAATATTTTGAAATTCAGATAAAAGAAAATTTTAAAAATTAAAAGAATTGATGCAAAAAATGTTTAAATTAAGAATTAAATGTTAGAAAAATTTTTGATAAGCTTTTTAAATTAAATAAGAATTAAAGTTAATGGCTAAAAAGAATAAAAATGATTAAAAAATTAAATGATTGAAAAAATTTCAAAATTGTTGATTTACGATTTAAAATTTAGAACAAGTTTGGACAAGATTTATAAATATTTTTGAAAAACAAAAACTTAAATTAAAATTAAATTATTTTTCCATAAAATGCCTAAATGACTAAAAATATTAAAAAAACTAATGTCAAATGTCTGCAGAAAGTATATAAAAATAATTAAATCAATATTTAAATTTTAAATACATTTTTGCTTAGCTTTCTAAAATATTTTGGGAATTTAATCAAAATTATTTTTGTCATAACTTGAGTTTTGCATAAAAGAGCGAAAAGATGTCTTTAAGTGATTCAAGAACACTCGTTTTTTTCCAGCTATTTTAACTTTTACTTAGATACACACACATATATATACACCACACACACACACACACACACACACCACACACACTCTGAAGGAATATGCGCCTTTGCTGCACTTAATTCACTTTAATTTCCTCGGTCCAGATACCATAAGCGCACTTGCGCCACTCAATTGCCATTGCAACAGCCACGCCCACCAGCCAGCGCCCACTGGCGTCCATCCTGTGCGCTGGCTTCGTCAGGCAGACTTTGTTGTAATGCAATTTCAACAAATTAAAAAGTAGTGCGTGGTAATTTTGCTGCTGCCAGGTGGCGTGTGTGTGCCACATGTGTCTATGTGTGTATGTGTGTGTGTGTGCTGGCTGCTTGACGTGCAGACAACTAGACAGGCGGGAAGTAAATGACGTCATTGCGCACATGTTACACAGCTGCAAAAGGGCTAACAGAGAAGCACACGTTGCCAATTTAGCCATAATTAAATATATAATATATGATAATGATGCCAACTAATCGCTCAATTGAGCTGCAATTTAATTGAAATATTCCAGCACAAGTCCTTACACCTTCACATACACACGTATACACACAGGTACACACACACGTACACACACAATTCACAATTACAGAATAAATTGTCTTTCCGCCTCTGGTCATTGGCCCATTCAATTATAGCCACAACATGGACTCTGACTTCGTTTCGCTTTTGGCCACTTGAGCCTGGTCTTAGCCCGAAACGTGTGTAATTGGTAAACCATTGTTGTTATTGTTGTTCGATCATAATCCAGCAAATACGATTACAATTCGAGCTCATTGTTAAATCATTTTCAATTATAATTGCAATTTAAAAGCAAATCACAAGGCAAATACAGTGTTTCATAAAAGTAGTTTCACTTAAGGAAAAAATAGATATATATATATTTTGTATATAGAAATAAAGCTTTCTCTCCTTGTATGTGTGTGTGTGTGTGTGTGTGTTGTTGACCAGTTTTCAGTTTCATTTTGATTTTTATTCGATTCCCTTTTCGTTTCCATGGTCCTATGGTCCCATGTGAGCATCCTCTGCTCAGAGAGTGTGCACAATAATTGTGCATTGATTATCATCGAAATTGCGCATAATCGTGCTTAAAACGTGCAGTCAATCGTGCACTTCAGTCACTCAATCAACTGGTCAATCATTTTGTGAAACAATTGAAGCGTACTCTAATTTGACATTCAGCCAATGTGAATGATAAAAAAAAGTAGCCAATAATGGCATTTTAAACACTAACTGAAAAATGCAATAAATGAGTGAACCGATTCTTAAAGACCCTGTATTTAAAATTTTACATTAACTATATAATTGCTTAGCATGTTTATACCACTGTGTTTAACTAACAAAAAGAAGATTAAATTAAAATTTCATTAACTGAAAAACATCTAAAAAGCACTAAATTTGTCCCTAAAAATTCTTAACTATATACGTGACTTGTAGAATAAAAGGGGATACATATATTGACTTAGTTTGATCCAAATCGCACAAGTATATCTATAAGGTCTTTTCTCCAGAATCGGTTGAAAATATGCTCTGAATATGAATTAGTATGAACAACTTTTGCATAGAGATAGCAAACTTAATAAAACTCACGCAAAATATATTCATCAATAATATAAACATACTGACCAAGTTTCAAGCAAATCGGATGACTATATCTTATAACTGTCATAGGAACGAGTGATTGAAAATACGCTCCAAAAATGAATTTGTATGAAAATTTTCCGCGTTTACGAAACTATCCTAATCAAACTCACTAGAGCCCATCACCGAAACGATTTCACTAATATTATAATCATACCCTAATGTTAGCAACACATTATAACTGTGTAACGGGTATACTAAAGTCGTGAGGCGACTATAGCATTCTTTCTTGTTTAAATCTTGGATTTTAAGCTGATATTTAGTCATGACTTGGATTTCTTTTTACTTATCACAAACGAACACTTTTCATTGACAAACTTAACAGACCCTTCATTTTTTGGAGTACAGGGCTTACCAAGTGTTTTTTGTTAGAGTGTTCAATGAAGTATTTGTTGATTGCGATTAAATGTTGATTTTAACCGATAAGACTACTAGTGACTACTTTTTGGGAAATCAAACCAAATAATTAATTTTTCGAAGCAACAAAAAATTCTGCTGCTAATTAATAATAACAATTTTTAATGAAAACTTTGATGTTAGCTTAACACAGTTTGTGTTGTTGTTGCTTATTTCTACAAAATTATTTGATAACTGAGATGAATTATGGATTTTTTCATAAATTTCAAGTTAAAGTCTTAAGTTTAGCAATTTTAAAATTAATTTACTGTTTAATTAAAGTAGTTTTCAGCTATAGTTCACTAAAAAACTTCATTAAAAACTTATTGTTTTTTTTTAAATAAATGTGGCATTTGGTTGTGGTTCATTTGATTCATTATGACTGGTTCTTTTGAACCGGCCATTAGTCCTAAGTATGAAAACTCAATTAAAATTTTGACATAATGCCATTAGCAGTAATTGTTATGTGTTGGAAAATTTCACAGAAATTTCAACTCAACATGAGTTCATTTATCATGCTCTATTTCATGTGTGTGTGAGCTCTCTCTCTCTCTCTCTCTCTTTCTCTCTTTTACTCTTACACTCTCTGTAACTGTCTCTTACACACACTCTAAAACTCACTACAGGGCTAAAAACATTAAGTGCAATAATGAAAACAAACACGAGATAAATTTAATTAATTAAAATATCAAGTGATGTGAAAATAAACTACAAATTATACGACAAAAACAAAAACTAACGACACTCGAAAATCAAAACGAAACAAAACAAATTTCAAGTGATGACTTAAAAAAACGACCTAAGCCAAAAAAAAAGGAAATACTTTAACCCACCACAAGACGAGGCCGAAAGAAAGATAGAAAAAAACTTAAAAATATGATTGCCACGCTTTTCATAATTTTTGCATTTATACGCGCCTTTCCCTGGAGCCGTCATCGCGCCTACGCGGCTGCTCCAGGTCGTCCACCCCTGGCGCTGACCCTAATGCCTGCAACCGACGATGAGCAGCAGCAGCATCAACAACAGCAACAGCAACAATCACAGCAGCAGCTTAATAACAACAATGGGCCACGCCCATCGATCACCAGCATGGGCAATGGCCATGGACATACAGAGTCCATGCCACGCACAAACCGCCGAAAATCCTCCAAATTCCATGAGGTCACTTTTAGTGGCAGCGTTGGCGGTGGCGAAAGCGATGGCGAGGGTAATGCGGATGTTGCCAGAGTTGTTCACAGCACAGCGGATGAACAGCAACACTCAAACAAACGACACTCGTTGAGTGCAACGAGTACTAGTAATTCGGGTTCCATTATATTGGCACCTTACCGTACCTTGGGTAGCAGTAGCAGCTACAACAACAATAATAACAACAATAATACCAGCAGTGGGAGTCATCGTTCGCGTGGATCACGTGATTATGTCAATCATGAGTATTATCAACTGCATGCATCATCTTCCTCAAATGGTGGGCGTGGCACACTATCGCAACGAAGCGATACAATGGCTACCGAAGCCGAAGAATTTGAGGACGAAGAGCGTCCACCCATGGACGATGATGATGAGGATGAAAGTTATGATCGTGAGACTGAGGAATTCTATAGTAATATACAGGATGCCACAGGCACTTCAAGCAGTCGCAGTAAACGTTCCTCACTCTTCTCTCGCTCCGATAGTTCGGCCACAACAACATCGTCCAGCGGCGGTGGCACATTCACCGGCGGCAAACGTCGTTCGGCCGCTTCGATCATATCCTCGTCACTCTGCTCCGATCTAATGATCGGTAGCGATCGTCGCAGCTCAACGGCCACGGAGTATAGTGTTCGGTCCGCGGCGGGTTCGGTGCCCGCGAGCAGTCAACGTCGATCCAGTGGTCGCATTCGGCGTTATGTCTCCCGTATGACCATCGCGGGAGCGAGACGTCGCACAACGGGAAGGTAATACTATCGCAGACTTCGTTTGCTAACTATTCTTAGCTTTAAACCTTCGCGGAGACTGTGAAGGGAAAACAGTCTTTTCACAGTTTTAAAGATATATCTGGGTTTTTTATAACACTACCTTTTCCAACAAACTAAAAGCTGATTTTAAATCTGCTTAAAGCTCTCTAGTGGAGGGAATTCTGAGATGTATTTTAGTCCATTAAGGCACATTAGCCACTGTTTTGTATCGTGACTTTCTAGAGAGCAATAGGAATTTTCTGAAGCGTCTACAGAGAACTGTGACCAAAAACAGTGAGGACAGTATATAAAGCTGCTTCCTCTTTAAGTATGTGTATTTTAAATATTTTGAATTGAACTAAGGCTCAAATATATAGCCCGGGGCATCATAGCTGTTTCAGACCGTGACGCAAACCGAACTTTATGTTAAAAACAACTTAATTAATTTCAAAATTTCTGTTTAAAACCTACAATTTTGTTTGAAAATTCATATTGTGATCACACACAATCAACTCTCCTATCAAACCAATATCTCAAATTCTCCTAAACATGTTATCCTGTGGGATTTCCCCTACGTATTTTTCGTAGTTTTCCCCTTCATATATTTGATCCCGTGTTTTCCTCCTTACGTAATACGTATCTTATGCTTTATGTTTCTGCTTTCATATTTTCTCCTTTGTTTTTCTCCTTTTGAAGTTATGTATGTATTTTTCTCAGGGTAATGCCTCTCCCTCTATGTTTTCTTTTGTTTACTTTCTCCTATGCCTACCTTTTTGACTACTGCTATCTTTATACATCCTTCTATATACTTTTCCCATAAATTTTCTCGCAATAGCTAGAAATACTGCTTTAGTTCTCCGTGATTTCCCTCTTTCACGACCTTAAAAAGCTGCCAATTCTGGTTACTTTCTACTTTCCATTCTTTATTGAGAAGTTCTACAATAAAATTATAAACGAAATGTAATTAGATCAACTGATTGGACTGTTAAGAGCCATTCTCCTGTTGCCACTGTTCGTGTTTGGCCAACAACTTCATGCCCAGTGGTCGTATCTGCTTGAAGGCTTTCTCCAAATTCGCCTCCTGGACGGCCTGTGATTCCTTTGGTTCGCCACGGTTACCACGTGTGGCACAACGCATACGTTGCATGCTAATCTCCTTGCAGGCAAGCCGTATCTCATCGCCCGTAAAATGCTCCGAGATCTTAACCAGCTGCTCAAGTAAACGCGGTGTTAGACTCACCGCAGTGCCAAGCAGACGATTAATAAGACTCGAACGCTCCTTAGCGCTGGGCAGCTGTATGAGCAGTTTCTTCTCGAAACGCCGTAGAAATGCCTCATCAATGTCCCAGGGTAGATTTGTGCTGGCTAATACAAAGACACCACTTAGCGTATGCTCCATGCCGTCCAGTAATTGTAGTAATTCATTTTTGAAACGCTTAGAGGATTCATGATCCGTTGAACGATCACGTTTCGATGTTAAACTCTCGATTTCATCAAAGAAAATAACGGAAGGAGCACGGCGTGCTGCCATATGAAATAATACACGTAATATTTTCTCGGATTCGCCACGCCATTTTGAGACCATAATACTAGCGGTAATATTAAAAAATGTGACCTTATCCCGTGTCTCCGCATAGAGTGCCTTGGCCAAAAAGGTCTTGCCACTACCAGGTGGTCCATGCAGTAACAGCGAACGCCATGGCTTTAGGCCATGAGCAAAAAGCTGCGGGTACTCGATGGGCGTGAGTACGGCTTCTTTGACCAATTCAATGGCACAGTGATTGCCACAGACATCCGACCAGCGCAGCTTGATGTCCTCACTGAGTATGCTTGTCTTGACCAACTCGGCCAAAGATTGCCATTCGAGTGAGGCGAATAGAGCATCGTCGCCGGGATGGCCATGTTCAATTTCCGGTAGTACATGCAAGCGGGAATCTGTTGACGTTGACGTTGATGTTTCCGCGACTGTTTCCATTTTTTTAATGTGCAGTGATGGACGTTGTTGTTGTTGTAGTTGCTGTTGTTGGGGATCTGTCGCTAGACTGGCGGCTGCTGCAGCTGTAGCAGCTCCAACACCCGCATGCCAGCAAGCAACCGCATCCCCAGGACGTTGTAAAGACTGTGCACTCGACTCCAGTGCTCCTGCTGCTGCTGCTGCTACTCCTCCTCCTCCTCCCGCTGCTCCCGTCGCATTCTTGACACTTTTTCCCGTGTTCAACTCTAGCTTGACTTTTGGACCGGCTTTTTTTAGTATACGCGGATATTTGCCAAACTTGAGATTGAAGAAACTCGCGTACTCCAAATAAATGGCATCCAGATCCACATTGTCGCACAGCTCAAATTCCTCCGAGAGACGTCCCTCGCTCTTCAATGCCTCCGCAGCATTATAGTAACCATTCTCGACCAGATAGCGATGCATCAGATATAAAAGATTGCGTCGTCTGGTGGTAAAATTGCGCACATCTTCGCATAGGATTGTTGAGGCAGCGGTGGCAGAAACACCATATTTCGTTTGTGGTTTCATCGCGGCCCAAAACAGAGTAGTGGGTTAGAGAGAAAGAGACAGAGAGAGTGTATGTACTTGAGAGAGAAAGGGAGAGAGAGAGACACGGAGAGAATGTTACTATCTTGTTATTGTTGCCACAAACTTGAACAATCTAATCGAAATGGAATTTCTAGTCAAGCAACATTGACAATATTCGCATTGTTTGTCTGAGAGTTGCCATAACAAAAGCTAAAACGACCAGGGTTGTTGCGGGGCAACCAGTCAAAAACAAAATGTTGTTGCAACATTGCAAGTGTTGCCATTAGTTTCCCAGCGTCATCAGCATTTTGCCCCAAAGGTAACCACAAATATGTATGTGTGTGTGTTATTGGACACAGTGCCAGAGTGGGATAGCTAGCGGATGTGGTAGATAGAGATAGATAGCGCTCGGGTATTTCCCAGAAATCCATCAGATTAGTACGTAGAAGTTTTGTTTGGATTTAAGCTCTAGCCACAAGCATCTCACTGTGGCAGCTGACGTGATTCGTGGCTCAAATTATGTGAGCTAATTAAAAATGTTTAGAGGGCAAATAATGGACTTTAACAACAGGTAGATACCCTACATTGATTTAAGCTGTACTGAGTATATAAGAAGAGTGGGTAGGCTGAGTGGTATGTAGTAAGTTATAGATAAGCAGATTTAAGGAGTGTAAATTTGTTATAGATAGTGGCCAAAAACATCGATGTAGCTATTCTGATTAGTCGATTTCAATTAGATTTTTAAATATATATATAAAAATTTTGACTTTTATACAAAATGAGCTTACTTTGTTCATAAAACATTCGAAAAAAACACCTTCTTATTATCGAGATATGTAAATTTTAATATTTTAAATCTTTGGGTAAGAAAAAATACCAAAAAATACCAAAAAAAATACCAAAAAATACCAAAAAAAAATACCAAATAAACCACAGTTTTTACTAAATAAAATTTACTCTTGGCAAGTCTTGTGAGGCAAGCAATATGCACTACTTGCCACATTGAAGCGTACTGATTCGTTGAGTCATTCGTCGAATTGAATTTGCAACGTTTATTGCCGCGTTTTTCCGACTTTTCTTATTTTTTTTTCTTTTTTTTTTTTGGTCAATGTGCGTCGTTTTGTTGTGTGCCAAGAGGTTGCATGCCCAATTTGTTTGTTGCCGCTAGGCGACAGCTGTTGCAGCGGTTAATCAAATGCGCGACGCAATGAAATGAAAATCAACGACGGATCTTGATCGGTGGCTGCTTTTTTATACCAAGGCACACACACACCGCACCTCGGAGCAGCACTTCCTCCTTGGCACTTAACCTGCCGCTTGCCGCACTGCCAAATTATGCAACATGCAGATGCAGATTCAGATGCAAATGGAGGCAGTTGCCTTTTAAAAAAGAAAATTCATCAGCAGCCAAGGTAGCTTCAAGGCGGCCAAGCTAAGGCGGCGAGTGTGTCGAACGGGGGTGTGGCAGTGTGTGTGTATAACTGTGTGTGTGTATGTGCGGCATGACTGATGTTATGCTGCTGATGCCTGTGCTCATTTCATATCGCACGCTGTTCGCTCGCACTTTTAATTTGGTTTTCACACAGCAATGGGAAATGCCCAAGTCCCCCAATCCCACCTCCACTCCCACAGCAGACCCCAATCTATTTTCCCTCTCTCTTGCTCTCTGTTTCTATCTCTGTCTATCTTTCGCTAGCTGTTGTGGCAGTCAGTCTCAGGCTTTTGTTAATGGCCTTGTGACAGTTTTTGCTGCTTTTTTTTTTTTTGCTTCTCCTACTTGTTTGTTTGTCTTCTTGCCTCAAAAGCATCTCCCACACTCATCATCATCATTATCATTATTATCATCATCGTCATCGTGATGATTATTATCAGCAGCGAATGTGCTGCATGTGTCGTTCAAATTGGTTTTTTTTTTTTTTTTTTTTTTTTTTGGCTCATATTCAGTTTCAGTTTCTGTTTCTGTTTCACATTCATATGCTCGCTTGGGAATCCTGTGGCCAAGGACTTCTCACGTATGTGCACAACACAAGAATAAACAAACACACACACACACACACACACACACACACACGTACACGTACAAACACCGAAATCGTGTGAATCGTGTGAGTGCATTCATTGGTCTTTGCATTCACTAAAGTACTGACTTAAGCTAACTGCAAGCATTTACGTAAACGAATCCAATTTGCTTACTACGACTCAAAAATGTTACTTGAAAATGTTTCAAAGAGAACTTTATACAAAAGCAGCTTGAAAGAGACTGGAATGTTAACGCTTAAGTAGGGAAAGATAACTTATTTGGCGTTGCCACTCCTTGCAAATATTGTTAGTACAGCAACTTTGTACGTATTTTGTTGCTATACTTATGTCTAATTTAATTCAAAGTTTCTCACAGTAAATTAAGTAAAGGTTTGAAAAGAAGTGGCAACTCTGCGAGTTGTATTCAAAATATTAAAAATCAATGTCTTTATTATTATTTAAAATTGAAATCAAATCACTTAAGAAAGCCACTATTCTAAAATAATGAGTTATTAAAAAACAACTTTTGGAAAGTGGCAACTCCATGTAATCAGGCACATAATATTAAAATTTTTAAACAATTTATTAATATGATTATATAAATATTCTCATTATAAAACTAATCATATATATGTACAAACAGTAAGATTTATAAAACCAGGTGGCAGCTCGTTTGGCGCTGCCACTTATTGCCAAAACTACAACATAATTATGTTTCTAGGTTGCTTGAAGTAAATTACCAGATATAATTCGTGTTTATTTAAATGCTTCAACTCATTTTGAATTTACCAAATGAAAGTTACAGAGTTGCCAGATCTACATAATTTTAAAAAAGGTTACAAAGTATCTAAATACCCTTAGTTGTTTAACTAACGCACTTTCGTCAGCAAATTTATGAAATTTCCATGCACATTTTAAAATGAAATTGCTGCTTCACTAACGTACAACGTGAAGTTGTCTGCGTTGCTATCATTCAGAAGCTAAGACTATTATTAAGTGGAATTTATGAAATAAGTACATACAATTTTAGGCATGATTTCATGAAATCTACTCTGAACTAAGCTATGTAAATGCTGATTATAATTGACGGAAGCAAATGCAAAGGCTTTGGAGGGTTCTTGCAGGTGTGGCAAGTAAAATTTGGTGGCACAACAGCTCATATGTGTTGCATATTTGCAGGCGCTGTGATATCTGTTGCCAAGTTAACGCTGGCGGGTGACAAGCAGAGTCGGTGGGGAAGAGAAAGGGAAATGAAGGGAAGCAGAAGATAAGTAGAGATGGAGGATGATAAAGAGATTGGCATTGTGTTGTGTGGCAAGCAGGAAATGTGTGCCCCACGGCACTCGCTCCTCATGCGCCTAATTATATGTGCAAATAAATGAACGACCCAAGCTGATTGTGATGAGTGTGCAACTGAGTGTGATTGTGAGTTTGACTATGAGTATGAGTATGTATTGTGATTAGTATAAGTGTGTGTGTGTGAGTGTGTGTGGCATAGATTCTACTTATGCTGGAGGCTAAAGGAAAGGCGCTAAGCCCCAAACGCCCAACTTAATTAGTTTGTTAAGAAGGAAGTAGCTGGAACTGAAATGTTTTTGTGTTCTGTAAATGAATGAATGACGACATGAATAAAGTGAATCAACTGAATGATTGACTTACTCACTCACTCACTCACTTACTGACTGACTGACTAACTGACTAACTGTTCCCACTAACTAACTAAGTGCGAGTTTAAATATCAATTCGTGTCTAGTCGAGTGGCATTAAGCGAGACGCGGCTTTAAATGCAGTTTGTAAGTTGCAACATGTGGCAAGTTGGAAATGTAAAACTCTGTTGTAAAATCGTAGTATAATGCCATTGAACAAAAATATCAAGTAACTGTAAACTGTAAACGAAACCAAAACTGAAACTGAAAAGTCGCAAAACTGTATAAGAAAAACTCTTTCTCTCTGTCTCATTTTGTCTCGATTTCTCTCTGTCTCTGTCTGTGTTGCCTGCCATCTCATAACTTCGAAAAGTGCCACAAAGTATGCCATGGCAAATGGCGACATTGTTGCGCACAACAGCAGCAGCAGCAACAACAACAACTACAACAACAACAACAATTGGCTAAGAAAAACAACAATAAGTATGGCTAGAAGAGAAGCGGCAACAAATAACAAGGCAGCGTCAACTTTGTGCCAAGTTTACTTAATGACCCCGATATAAATTTTACTTAAAACATCATTTTTCTTTACGACTTTCGCTGCCAAAAGCGTGGCCTTCAAGTCGCTGCTGGTATACTTGGTTCTCGGTGGTTCTCGGTGCTGTTCGGTGCTCGGTGTTCTGTGCTCAACGGTGTTGGGCAAATACCAACCAACAGGAGCTATGTGTACAAGGAATGCCAGCATCAGGATGAGACAGGACGAGGTCACCAGGCGAGGACACAGCTGCGTCACAGGTCCAAATCAAGCCAAAAATAACCAAAAAAAAAAAAGTTTGCATTAAAGGCTACAGTAGAGAAAGCACGACTTTACGTAACCCTGTGCTTGATACGCTTTAAGAATTAATTTTGCAAAAATCCTTTTATTACTATAATTCTATGATTTAAATAATATTTGTATAAATGTTTACTTTCGCTGAGTGTGTTAAAATACTCTATAAACTTTCCCAGTACAGGGCTGTTAAAAAATACACAAGGAAGTTGGAGAGGAAACTGCCAGAGCTGTAGCAGGCACCACCGCCAACAGAATTAGTGACCAACTTGCTACTGTAGGTTGCCATCTGTTTTTCGGTTATGAAAGTATTTTCTTTAATTATGACAACGCGCTTAGATTGATGCCAGTCACTGTCGTCGTCTCTGTCTAGCGTTGCGTTCTTCCTTTTCCACTTCCTCTACTTGTTGTTTGTTGTTGTTGTCAACTGAATTGTGCAGCTGTTACCAAGAGGATAAGCGGACAGAGGACAGCGGACATTGTGAAACAACTGCCAACTGCATTTCGAAAAGCTGAAAACTCAATCAAACTTTTAAGCTGGAATTATATTTTTTTTTTATTTATTTATTTTATTTTTTTTTTTTTATTTTCAACTAAAAGCTGGCAACACCTTTTGCACGCTACCGTTAACTTTTGCATCTAAATAAAGCTATACAATTTAGTTGCAAATTTTATTTGTCAACTTAATTTATTGCTAGTTTTAACGAGTTTAATTGTAGCAAAATTTATAGTTTTAATTAATTTTTTTCTTAAATGCTTATTAGTTTAATTGAAGTGAAATATATAATTAAATTCTTATTGTGAAAAACAATAACTAAAACAAATCATTAAGTAAATAATAACTCATTTTATTTATAGATTTAAATTGAACATAAGTTAAATTACTTGTAAAAATAACATGGAAATATTACCTATAAATTGACATCATACCAAATCATAGTTAGTCAGCCCGCTGGCAACAGAGGTCGCTTATTATAGCGCCATCTAGTCACTGTTGCCTGACAACTAGATCCTTGCTACCGCTGAAACTTGATCATCAACTGAACTTTAACACAGAAACCAAGCAGAAGAAGGTGCCAAAGGGGCGGGGGTGGTGTAATCGAGTTTGTTTCTTTTTTTTTTTTTGTTGGAAATGGAAATGGTGGAAATGCTGCTTATCCAAAGTGGAGTCAACTTTCAGCAAGTTCTCAATAAACTTGGCAACATTCGGTTCCGTGGTCGCTTCTTGTGGGTTGGCAATGTGAGAGAAAAATATAAAAAAAGAATGGGTAGGTGGGTGGGAGAAAGCACAGCGTTTTCCCCAGTTACAGAGTTGGCCAAAAAGTTTCTCATAACCAACGTAGGCGCCGCGCTGTCGACGTCGCTGTCCCCGTCGCAGTCGCTGTTGCAGACAAGGCGAAAATGTCTAACGAATTGAAAAACTTTAAAAAGCGCCTTGTTAGGCGCACTTCCGTTTCCTGTAGGTCGCTGCTGATATCCACTCTCGTTTCCACATCCCCTCCACTTACCACACCCCTTACTTTTCACTCGATTTTGGCACTGAAAAGTTTCTTTGGCGTGTGTGTCTGTCTGTCAAGTCAACTTGGCCGTCAGCCATTTATAACATGACTCAAGAGTTTGGCCTAAAAGCGTCTCTTCAACTCGTGCCGACTTTTAATTATTTAA